>JABXJD010000013.1:3610000-3780000 GCA_013375575.1 Percina caprodes
TAGTGTGAAATTAGTTGACAGTATTGACTTCCATTTACATTTCCATTTGAGTGTATTTACTCACTCCAGCACCTAAATAGGCAAAACTAGATGACAAACATATGCTATGTGCCTAATAGCTGCAGATTACACTGTGGGCTATTTATTATTTAAATCATATTACAGTTTTATTGCAATACAAAGACAAAATACTGAGGTTCAGTTTCCCACTGAGCTCCAACTACTACCTCTTCTACAGACTACTCATCATCTGCTATGGGATGCAAATAAAACTGTGTGAGGTCATTTAGGTTCTGTTGACTTACACTGTCGCCATGGTGACAAGGCAGGAAGTGCGGTTGCATCCAGTCTACTGTGGAAAAACAAGCAAGTGGTAGGCTAGACGACACAGACCTTACGGCCCATTTACTGAGATACAACCAGAGCATTACTCAGTAGTTTTAATTTGGTCTGTTTGGTTTCTTTAGTTAATGATACTTTAAAACTTCTTAAACTTCTGGAAAAAGGTAAATAAAACAAATCAAAAGCAAGAATGTGATCAGATTAAAGCCCTTTTCTTTCCCTTTAGTTTTAAGGTTGGAGAAATGATTTTTTATGTTGCCCGAGGTGTTTTATCTTTAAAATCTTTGCAATATCTATTTGAATTGTATATACAGTTCTGTATCTGAATGCTGATATTTGAATGTTTTGTAGTATATTTATATAGTAGAAAAGGAATGGAATACAGCTAGCGGCTCTGAGGCTGTAGGCTTTATGGGTACAGGGCTTATGCTAATGTCAGCATGCTAATCAGAATCAGAATCTGACAATGCTAACATGCCAATGTTTAGCAAGTATAATGTTTATACCATGTTCACCATCTTAGCTAAGCATGCTAACATTACCTTGTTAGTATTAAACACAAAGCACAGCTGACACAAAACACAGGGGATCACCAAAGTTGTTATAGTTCATCCTAAACAACCTCATGATGGTGCTACTGGAAAAGTTAGGGGATCACCAAATTCCCAAGGATTCATCCACTGGGAACCATGTCTGTACAAAATGTCTCTACAAAATGTTAATTTTAACCAAAGTGGTGGGCCAACCAATATAATCATCTCTGAAGCTAGCTGTTAGCATGGCTAAAACTAGATATTTTTGCAACCAAGTATCATTTCCTAGCAACATAAAGTGTAGGAGTGAGAAAGTACAAGCATATCATTACAAGCATCACTCTAGAGTTCTCCGGACAGGTGCCATTATTATGTAAATAGTGCATAATGCTCTGCATCAGCCAACCTGCTTGCTGCCCCATCACGACAACGAACAACTAATCACTCAACGAAATCCCGACTGTTTGCAGTCCTGGCTCCTAAATGGTGGAATGAGCTCCTCTTTGACATAAGGACGGCAGGAAGCAAGGCTAAAAACACATCTCTTCCGACTGTTCATTGGATAATTATAATAAAAATAAAGTTGCACTTTCATACGGCTCTTTGTAGTTTGGCATATTTAAAGCTAATGTACTTACACTTACTTCTTGGTGTCCAGAGTTTTTACCTTCAAGGTTGAAAGCATTTAATTAGAAGTCGTTTTGGATAAGTGCCTCAGCTAAATGACATGTAATGTAATGTTATCTATCCTGAACAGCCACCTACCTACCTCTCTAATAATGGGGTCTGTGACATGCTGTAAAAATAGTCTATCACTCTCTTGTTCCTTCATTCTCTTGTGCCCTCCTTTATTTTTTAATTGGGCCTTCTTATTTGCAGTAGCCAAGTGCATTACCCAGAAATCTGTTCCTTACCTGTTCCTCATCAGCTCTGCTGATAGCCTCAATTTTCCATTGAATATGAGATTAAGCCAAAAATTCAGTCAAGAAACTGAGATGTGAATCAATGTAGTGGGAGAGATGGATTACTAAGATTTAAAAACACTACCCTGTGCATTAATGTATAGTTTCACCAACTAAACATTTGCACCTTCAGTTTCACAGAACTTTGTTGCTCCTTTCTTTCTGATAAGCACTATCAGTCAATCATTTCTCCTCTCCTGCAACCATTTCCCTCCTCTCACCCATCATTCTCTCCTCTTGTTTGTCTATTCCTCTCAGCGAGATCCCGGCGGTGTCTCTGTGCCCTCCTGACAGCGAGTGCTCAGCTGAAGCCCAGTTGACAGTCATCCAGTCTGAAGGGGAGCAGTGTGACAGCTGCAGCAGCCTCGGCAGACCCTCTTCTTCCTGCCAGCTTTATCACCAAGTATGCCTGAGCACTGACTGTACTGTTTGCTTTTTAGGATAGATATTTGGGGACTCATTAAAACACAAAGGTTAGAAATAGATTCAAGATTTGGGAGGCAGTGTCACTCAATAGACTAATGACACCACAATCCTTTGTGAAGAGGAACATATACATAATTTCTGTGATTTATATTCTGTGTATGTATTTTCTATCTTATTTTTTTTTTTTTCATTAGGTCCCCCAGTGTCCTCAAGCTGGGGCCTATGATTCCCCACAGACCCGAAAGTGTCCCCACTGCAGCCATTACGGTCCAATTAAACCAAAGACATGCCGCGACTGTCATTCAAACACAACCGGTCCTCATGCTAAAGGATGTGTAGCAGTGAAAGGGGGACACAGTCGTAGTTCTGCCCATCAGACGTCTCGCCACGGCGACGTGAGATGTCATTGGCTGCGTGGGTCAAATGAAAGCCGAACACAGAAACCCACGCAGCGACATGTGGTGACAGTAAGGTGTGTTTGAAGGAATAGATGGACATTTTGGGAAATACGCTTAGTCAGTTTGTTGGAGACACGAGAAGATTGATGTCACTATTACATCTATATGTGATATCGATATCATAACATCAATTATTATAACAACATTCTCAATTATTAACAGGGATGGAGGACTATACTGCATCCTTAGAAAGTAAGAACTCAAACCACTTTATACTTTAAAAGCCCAAAGGTACTGCATGTCTCTTATTTTGATTACAACAATTATTCTCTACCCAGTGTCATGTCTTCTTCTTCTGTGGCTGTCTACTTGGCAGTTATTCCCAGGTGATAGTGGACTACCCGTTGGCTGTGTTGGTGTGTTGTGCCGTGCTGCTGCTGGGATGCTCACTGGCCGGACTCTTCATTGGTCCACTGCCAGACTTCTCTGACCCGCTGCTAGTGAGTCTCAAACACACAGTAATGCACACATATACAAAAGCATACAGTCTTAAATGTAATCCTGCAGTCCCCCGTGATGCCGCCCTTATATGTCTACTGTCACCTTTCTGTCAAGTATACAATGTAAAGCTCCCTCACCACCTCAGGCGGAGTGTTAATTACTGTTTGTCCAATGACTCATGAGCTCAGCCATATCTATTTAGTTACATCTCATCTAAGACTCAGTGAACTGCACTGGAGGAGAGCACACTCGCTGTCATCCTAATTAAATAAAAAATTTTACCTTTGAGATGCAAGCTTACAGGATAAACACTGAACATTATGAAAATGCAACATGTGAATCACAACAATGCATCATTAATGGCGCATTTAAAATGATTTACATAAGAATAACAATTATGATTTCTTTATACTGTAAGTGTGGGGCTCTCTTTCTTTTAAGAAAATACACTCATCTACCAAACAAGCTTATTCAGACAATATAGGGTGCTTGTGATGCTGATTTATTCAGTCAGCTGTGTCTTTAGCTTTGATGTGTATTTGTGTGTGAATGTGAGTGTGCTTTTTCCTCAGGGCTTTGAGCCACGGGGAACATACATCGGAGATCGCCAGTCAAGTTTGTCTGTGCTGCAGGAGAACACTGGTCCAGGGAGAAAACTGTCTCCTTTACCACAGCAGCTCAGTAAAAGGTCAGCAAAGAGATTTAGTAGAACGCAGTCTTTCTACACAGGAGGACTGCACCACTGGCCGATGAACACAGATGCTTTACAAATAGATTTGAGTGGTCATGCTGTGTGTATAAGGTTGTGTGGTTGGTCAGGGTTTAAAAACTGTAAAACTGAGTTTTTGCTCTGGTTAATATTATAACTGTTACTTGACCACATTACTGTAGAAATTAAGATCAAATGACTATGTGTAATGCAAAAAGAGTCACTTGACACTTTTTTTGCATCTTTTATGTAGCTCCTTGTTTTGGGTTTCTGGCTTACAACTTTACTGTTTTGATTCACTCTCACCACTCTCATCCATGGTTTCAGCAAAAAAGATCTAATAAACCCACTCTACACTACCTACACATTACCAAATGACAGACAGACAAAGCTGGTGAAGCCAGATATTTCCCTCAGGGGTTGGTAGAGACCAAAAATTTAGCAAAAAGAAAAGACTAAATAAAACATTTGATTTACAATTGCCAGGGAGCCAGCAACATGACTTAAAATAAATGTTGATCCATTTCCGCTGGATGTGTTAATAAACAACTCTTTGCTAACATATTCAGCATAACAACTTTAAAAGGTAAAGCTATGCAAGTGTTGTGTTTACAACTTGTTGTAATTGCTCCAAGTGGCCAAAAAGGTTAATGCAGGTTTTAAATGATTCAATTGATCAATGTTATACTAGCTTGGAACAAAGTGTGTATCTGTTTATTAAAGCTAAAAAAAATAAGTGTGTGCTTCTATCTGTGCTAGTTTTGGGAGTGCTTTCAGTGGAGACGGCAGTGGCAGCCAGGACACCGCCAAGCTTCGTATCAAGAGGATGCTGGCTAGAGACTCATCTCCAGACACGTTCCTCTGTGATGCTCCAGGTGGGTGGGTCCAGATCAGGTCATCCCTGTCAATAAACCGTTAAAAAACTGCTGATAAGTACATCGTTACATCAAACCTCTCCTACACTGATTACAGTAACAATGAAAATACAAATATAATTCCAATTGTAGATTTTAGGAAAGTTACCAAGTTGTGAGGGATGTTAAAGACTGCTGTCTCCAGCATCCTCAGCAGAGCAGACAATAAAAATGGAAATATTAGTAAACCAATGTAAATGCAACAGGTGCTTTTTGGGCAGTTGAGCAACTTGCATAATACTGAAGGCAAAGCCCTCCAGCTTGTTAGGGAACAATCAGCACTTCCAGCAAACTAATGAAACAGTCACAGCTTATTGGTTAAATGCAAATCAACAAAAAAAAAATAGTGAGAAGATGTAAATAATAGCTTTTAGTGATTAAATGCATTTACTGAAGCAGCTAATTCCATATTTTCTTCCTTAAAATATACTTTGAAATAGTGGGCTGGCAGAACAAAGACTATACTTCAGTTTGCCTTACAGATACACAGAAAGCAAAATCCCTAAATGGATTTATAAGCAAAAACAAGCCTTGAAGATCTCACCTAATTAGGATCCAAAACAGACAGGGGGATACAACACACAAGAAATTTAGCCCGGTTGTATGTGTATGAATTTAAAACGTAACTCTTGACAATAGTTTTACCATTCTGAACATTTCTCGCCATCCCAACAAAGTGGTCATCTTGTTCCTGTATGTTGAATCCATCTGTCTCTTTCTACACAGGCGAGCGTTCGGCTCAGCTTGTGTTTCGATCAGAAAACTCAGCCAGTCTGTGGAGTCTGAAGGCCGTCCACGCCATGTGTGAGATGGAGCAATCCCGGGTTCGCTCTAAACTACTCAGCCCTCCATCTCATCTTTGCTCTTCTGCCTGTTGTTGCTGAAATTAAAAACACTACTTTATGTGCATTGCCTCATCTGAAATTGATTCATTTTATGTGAATTTTGTTTCAAAACTGGGCAAGTGTTCAAAAAATCTTTCTCTTGTCTGATTCAGATTCGCTCCCAGGCTCAGTTCCAGGTCTTGTGCCAGCAGCATGTGAGGGGAGAGGCAGAGGGAACGTCCAGAGGCGGCTGTTGTCCGAGCTGGTCTCTGGGGAATTACTTGGCAGTGCTCACTAATGCCTCCTGCTGCCTCAGCCTCACCTCGCAACAGGTTCTGTAGCTTTCTTCTCATTAAAATACAAACAAATTACTACATCAATTGTAATTAGGTTTTTGTAAGTAGTACACTGCAATAGCCCATCTTATACTGTACAGTAAGTGAACCGTCCACGGTGCATGTTGTTAAGGAAAAAACCTTACTTGCTTTTTTTGCCTAGAGTGAGATCAATAGATTGAGATTGGGATTGGATCAATCTTCTCATCTATAATGTTAAACCGGTTAAATTCCAGTTGATGATGCAGGTTAAGGGAAAGTGGGATTTACATCACTTCATTATAACTGACTGGCGTGCACTGAATACGTTTTCCATATTCTCCCTTTCCCACTAGGTGTCTGAGTCCCTGAAACTTCTCCGGAAATGTGCTCCGTATTATCACGAAGGACATCTTGTGGAAGCCTGTGTCAAGAAACCCAAACATGGTGGCTGCTCCTCTGTGCCGTCCCGCTGTAAACAATCCCCCGTGGTGTTCCAAATCCTGCACTTTTTGGTTGATAAAGACTTTCTCGGCCCGCAGACTGTCCAATACCAAATCCCTACGCTGAAGTACAGCCTTCTGTTCTTACCCGTCGACAAAGGAGAACACATGATGGAGATGTACATGAACAGTCTTGAGGGAAGGGATCTGACGTTCAACAACACCACTATCACTGGCATGGACTTTGGCATCAAGCAGAGGCTTTTCAAGTATTACCTGGCAAGAGATTCAATCTACCCTGTGCTAGCTGTTGTGTCTCTTCTTTTCACTATGGCTCTTTATCTCCACTCTCTCTTTATAGTAGGGTTATCTGTAATAGCAATCACAAGCTCCCTCCTGACCTCCTATTTCATCTATAAAGTAGCATTTCACCTGACATTCTTCCCGCTGGTTAACCTCTCTGCAGCTCTTATTCTCTTGGGAAGCTGCTCCAATCAGGTTTTCATCTTCGCTGATTTCTGGAATCTGCAGCTATCCCAGAACCCCTCAGCATCCCTGGAGAAGAGAGTAAACAGAGCTTTGCAGGAAGTCGGCTATTTGATTTTAGCATCGGGGTTGACCTCCAGCGCAGCATTTTTCTCTGGTTATTTCAGCAGCATCACAGCAATCAGATGTTTCTCTGTTTATCTGGGAACTGCCTCGTTTATAAGCTCAATCTTGGCTTTGGTTTGGCTGCCGTGCTCTTTCATTCTGCGCGAGCGCTACACAGAAGCGTCCTGTGCATCTGAAGCAGTGCAGGGATGGAAACCGTGCTGCTCCAAAAATGCCGGAGGGTTCTGGGATACGAGCTCACGCAAGAGATGCCTCTTTACTCTTGGGCAAAAGCTGAGAGAGTTAAAAAGAGGCCTCAGCGACACTTCCAATTTGTTATTTCTCAAAATCCTGCCTTGTGGAGTGGTGAAGTTCAGGTACATCTGGGTATGCTGGTTTGCAGTTCTGGCTGGTGGGGGCATATACATGTCCTGCATTGACCCAGGCATGAAGCTGCCCACCTTAGACAGCAGGATCGCCCAGCTTTTCCGGTCCAGTCACCCGTTTGAAAGATACGACGCAGAGTATTGTCACATGTTTATGTTTGAGAGACAGAGAAATGGAGAGGATAAACCGGTTACATTGAGGCTTGTTTGGGGTGTCAAACCAACTGATAATGGGGATCACTTTAACCCCAAGAGCAATGGCTCTTTAGTTCTTGACCCAGGCTTTAACATGAGCCGGCCAGACGCTCAGGTTTGGTTGAGGGACTTATGTGGACGGGTTCAGAACCAAAGCTTTTATTCCCCTCCGTCACCTGAGGATAAAGACGTTATGACAGAAAATATCTGTCTTGTGGAGCAACTAATACAGTGGGTCTCTGTCAGACGGTGCTCAGAGAGCGATGACTCCCTCCATTTTTGTTGCAATGACATCCCTTTCCCCTATACGCCCAGCATTTTTGAAAACTGCCTCAGTATGATGCTGGTGGAGAGGTATGCTGAGGGCCATCTGGCCCACAGCGGAGGCCTGTACTTCCAGCCAGATGGCAGGGTCGCTGCCCTTGTGTTGGCGTTCAAAACCACATACCTCCACAGCTTCAACTACAGCAGAGCCAATCTTTTCTACAGAGAAATACTCACATGGTTTAACAGAGAAATATCAGGAGCACCACAAGGGCTGGAGAATGGCTGGTTTGTCAGCCATCTGTCTCTTTTTGATCTACAACAGGCTTTAAGTTCCGAGACTCTGGTAGTAGCAGGCTTCTCAGTAGCTCTTACGTTTGCTTTACTTCTTTTAACCACCTGGAATATTCCATTGAGCATTTATGGGACTGTAGCTGTAGGAGGAAGTGTTTTTGTCACTATTGGCCTCCTTGTTCTTCTTGAATGGCAGCTGAGTGGAATCGAGGCCCTGTTTATATCATCAGCTGCAGGGCTGTCTGTTGACTTCATTGCCAACTACTGCATTTCTTACAGCTTGGCTCCTCATTCAGACAAAATTGGGAAAGTAGCACACTCCACTAAAAGGATGGGATGTCCTGTAGCAATAGTTTCTGGTGCATTTTTCACCATGGGGATCATCATGTTGCCTGCCACGGTCTTGCTGTTCAGAAAACTGGGGATTTTCCTCTTTTTGGTGAAATGTGTAGCATGTGGATTTGCAACCTTCTTTTTCCAGTCTCTATGCTGCTTTTTTGGACCCCAGAAAAACTGCGGAAAGATCACACTGCCATGTGTTTCAGATCACAATGATGGCGTGCTGCCCTCTTGCTCGGCAGCAGAGGCTGATTCCTTGGCTGCTAACGGGGCATTTAGCAGATCTAGAGTGAGGAGGAGTTATGACAAAGAAGCAGGTGGCTATCTCTACCCTGACCAACGTCAGCAGAGACAGAAACCGACTGGAGCAGGGGGAGGTGGTGGTCGAGGGCCGGAGCAATATGAGCTGCAGCCATTGGCCTATAGACTCAGCGACAGCTTTGAAAACAGCACCTGCACCAGTAAGCTGTCCAACCGGCCGTCTGTGCTCTCTGATGAGATTGAGTACAGCAGGAAAGACATGGGCAGAAATAGCATGGATGGGGACAGTGCGGAGATGTGCATTCATCAACATGAGACCTGCCAATCACCTCCAGCTCTCCAGACTTCATCTCCATACAAAGAAAACACCCTGAGGCCTGTAGGCGTGGCGCACGTAAACATAGCGAAGGACAAGCTGCTGTGTAAAACATGCAGAGGTCAGTCTGGAGAGGTGAAGCACTGGAGCAATACATCCTTTTCCTCATCTTCCAGCATTGAGGACACCGTCATAAGCCACACACTGGAGACCACTGACCAGCCATCTCTCTGCAAAGCAGACCAAACCCTAGAGGAGAGCCTCCATCACCATCATCACTCCAACACAGGGCACCTCCCCTCCCAGTCTCAGAGCTCCTGCAAGGGTCTGGAGGACTCTAATGAAACATGTCTGAGTGACATTGAACAAGGACCTTCCAATATGCAGCAAAATGGAGAAGAGGTTAAGTTACAACCAGGACATCTGAACGGGAAGAGAGACACACTTCGTCTTTCACTGAAAGAAACCGTTTATGAGACTTGTAATAAGGGCCGCACCAGTCAGAGTGAAGAAGTTGTCATCTTACCCAACAGTAAGCCAGACCTGCCAGATGTTTGGATAAAGAGAGATGGACAACGGGAGGATACATGTTGAGCAAAGTTGGAGGAACCTTGCTAACATTCGTGCATACACTGTGCATTAATTGCTCTGAATTTATAAAAAAGAACGAAGACACTGTACTTAAACAAGCATATAGAAACTACAAAAGGAGCATACACTGTTTGTGTAATACTCAAAGGAAATATAAGCCAACAGCAAATGTAACATGTGTAGCATGTTTTTCAAATGTTGCTGCTGAAGTGGTTACAGTGTGTGTTACAGAATCAGAACATAAGAGTGTCCCTTCAACAAAAGGTCAAATCAAAGCATCACTTCATAGAACTGGCATTTTCAAACAAAGACCTCAAAAAAAGCTCCCCTGCAGAGTTAACATGGACGCTTTTCAATCTGCACACTCTAATCTGTGTGCAGACTGGCCTTTCTCCATGCTGGAATTGACCTCAATGAGCCATATACATTCATGGACTTCTGAATATTAAAAATATATATATATAGGTGAGATGCACAGAGAAAGAGCTGCATTAAGTTGCAAACTGTCACTTAACTGCAGTCAGTTGGTTTTGCACTGGTGATATTTACAATATGTCCTTTATGACCATGACGTAGAAAGCTACAGTTTGTAATGTGTCATTTGTAGTGTCATGGTTTATCTGCATATAGTGTGTCTGTGTCAAACTAAGTCATGCTGTTTATTCCAGTGTCAAAATATTTTAAATGTTTACTGACTGTACTAAAAAGGGGTTGTAATGCAGATATAAAACGATATGTGGGTTTATACACTGTTGGCAAATTAAGATGCGTACTGCACCAGGATACATGGATGTCACCTTGAAAAGAACAAGCTCTAATGTCTAGTTCCAAAGCAGTAGTTGTACATCACATGCCACTACTTCAACAGCTAACAATGTGTACATAGACCTTGCTGCAGCACTGGTGAGAAACTTGGAGAATGAATCCAAGGACCAGAATGCCTTTATCTGCATGTGCCAATTGTCTTTCAACAAGTTGTTTTTTTTGTGTAAAGGGTGTGTCCTTTAAAAAAGTACAACAAGAGATGTGTCTATAGCCCTAATATGATGTTAATTATATAAAAAAGGTGCAGTCATGGTGGTTCAGCTGGACAAGAAAAGACTTGTATCTAATGTGCCTATGAGCAGCATTATTTTTAAGCTTTATCTTTGTACGAAATGTGTGCTTTTGACATCTTGACTGTATCACAATTCTTAAATTAGCCATCATTTTTAAATCACTCAGTAGAGAATAAACTGCTTTAGATACAACCAAAAATGTATCACAGGCTTTCTATGAACAGAAGAATTTAAAGTCAGCACTGTTATTTACAGGTGTCAATGTTAATTTTTCACAAAAATGATATTCAATAGAACATTTCTTTTCCTGCAGCATGTCTTTTAATTTATTCCATATATATCTTGGTTGGAGTAATGGGCAGATTACAGGCATAAGGGATGACATTAAATTAAAACTATGTTTTAACATTAAAACAAAGTAAAAATGAGAATAACTACAAAGCTATTTTTTTTTATGTTTAGGCAGAAAACAACTTGGCACCAAAGGAAAACATATTTCTACATTCTCAATTCTAGTGTAAACAGCATATGCTAAGACACATTTGCATCACAGAAAAATCTAAACGGCCTGAGAACAAATCCTTTTAAAAAGATTTCTGATCATTTTTTAAATGTTTGAAATAAACATGCATAAAGGCAGTAACCTAACCGTTAAAGTCATCAACGGTCAGCTCCAATCAGCCTCCACCCAGTCCTCTTTGGCCCAATCGGGTAAGCGTGTGGAATACTCAAAATCAGCTCCTTTGTAGCGTAAAGCGTGGAGATACATGATGAGTTCCTTCTCTGTGGGATCTGGTCGTACTAACTTACATTCACTGCACAGGTGGTCTCTAGTTTCTGGTGGAGTTTTGGGAGTTAATGCTTCCGTTTGATTTCCATTTGATTTGGTAGGTTGAGATTCAAGCGAAGTTTTGTCACTGTTTGAATCTGTGCAGCCCTGACTCACCTTATCCACCGTCTCACTCTTTGAGCTACAACCGGTCATCACCTGTGTGTCAATCTGGTGACTCTCTCCACTTTTGTTAGGTTCACAGGTGCCATCCAATGTATCTTCTTTCTCAGATGTCTTGTGTTTCTCTGCCTCTTGTTCAATCCCAATCCCATCATCTGGAATATCCAGCAGGTGAAGACTTTCCTGAGAGCGATGTTCCTCAACCAGAGCCTGCAGCAGGTCCTCATTACTCTTTCCCACAAGTCCCCCTTTCCCCCTGTGAGGCCCCCAGGCTGAGGAACCATAGATGGGATCATTGAGGATGGGGAAGCCCAGGTACTGGAGGTGGACCCTGATCTGGTGTGTGCGGCCAGTCAGAGGTAAGCAGCGGACCACACTGGTTTTTCCATTAAAGCTAAGCCTCTGGAAGACCGTTCTGCACTCCTTTCCATTTGGGTCAACTCGGCAGAGGCCAATTTTAAAGGAAACAACCAGGATGGGCTCCTCGCAGATGAGCTCACTCTCTGGAAACTCCCCCTCTACTCTGCACACATACTCCTTTTCAAGCTGTTAGAAAGCACAAATGTAAAGAACATTTTGAGAATGATATTGCAAATGCACTTCTAAGAGATTTGAGAAAACTTTTACCACTATTGTCTAAATCCACTGACCTATATAAGCCAATGTCAACTGTTGTACTGTGGATTTAACCAAGTGAAAGCTCAAAGCCACCCCATCCTGAACGTACCTGTCTGTCTCTCACCAACTGGTCCAGTTTCTTTGATGCCTCCAGTGTCCTGGCAAACAGTAGCACTCCAGAGGTGAGCCTGTCTAGTCTGTGGACTGTGTGGAGTTCAGAGATGCCCTGCTCTTTACCCAGAATGAAAATCACTGTGTTGTGGCGGAAACGGCCGCAGGGGTGGACTGGGATGGAGGCAGGCTTGTCGACCACAAGCACTTCCCCATCATCCACCAGAACCTCTAGGGGTCTGCCGACAACAGGGGGCTCATGACGGTGCACTGTGTTCTTCATAAGGTCATTATTCTGTGGATAGTCAGGGAAGACGTTAAACTCCTTCCACAATGTTAAACAGTATCTTTGCACCTATACCATCTGGAACCAAAGAGCATTCAGCCTCAGGTGACTGTTTCTCCAACATGTTTTAAATGCATTAGACTGCAGTATTAGGATTTGGTTAAGTAACATCTTTAATAGGAGGATTGGTTGTTAAACTCCTGGCTCTACTTCTGCCATCTGACAAAGTATTCTTTGGTGCTAGGTCATATAAAAAGGAAAATAAATTATTAACCAGCTGACCTACTGATATCAACCAACTACTTTTCATAAAATCAAACGTGAATTTATCACGTACATTTTTAGTTTGCTCCTGAGTTATTCTGTCATTGAGCCATGCTTGCATAACACTGCTACCTAATACATAAAATCATATAATGGTGACACTGACCCTGAGCACCATAGACAGGTCCTCCACTGGTGTCTCGTTCAGCCGGATGCGACCCTCTTTGGCAGCCTTCTGGTAATATTCTATGGACTCAGCTCTGAACTCACTCTTGAACACCTCCAGAAGACTCTTCCCAATCCACCGACCTTTGCAGTACGTTTTGAAGTCAAAGTAGTATGGATACACTTTGCGCAGGCCACCTTCAAAGTAGTAGGAGGTCTCGTCGAAATGCTCCTTGCGGAAGCTGATACCCGGGTTCCGCTTCTGCGGAGGAGGGATATATCTCTCGCCCGGACGGAGCTTCTTCCCTCCCGCTCCTCTCCGCCTCTTGCCTCGGCCACTTGTCTCAGGTTCGCCCGGTTCGTCGCTTTTTCGTTTGCCACTTTCTGTCGCCTCTTTCGTTGTGGTTTTCTCCCCCGACACTGGGCTGTTTACCTCGGTCGGTGTTGGGGTGGTGACAGCTGCCTGCTCCATGGTCGAGCTGCTCTGTTGACACCGAAGATAATGAAAACTACGATTCAGAGCAGAATTCACGTTATAAACCGAAATAAAATGTTTTTGTATTTGATTAAGTCCACGCGCAATAACTCCTGTTTGACCAGATGAGAAGAAAGACAGCAAATTACATTTTCTCAAGCCTCTAACCGACACACTCACGTGCATTCCTTTTAAGCCAGAGGTCCTTGTTGCTATATGGTCGCTACATGCGCACAGTGATGACCTTAATTTGTAGTCCAATCAGTCCAATGTGTAGTTCAAACCGTCAAACCATGTTTTTTCTTCATTTTCTTTGACTTTCGGGACAAAAATAAAAAACTCCTCACCGAGGCATTACCGCCACCAAATGCTCATAGTGTGTATTTAGTTTAGCTAGAGAAGAAAATATATATATATGATTTTCAGAGTAAACTGGATTTAGATTGTATAGTTGGAATTCTCTGGAAAAATGATTTAACATGTTGATCAAAGATTATTAAATTTAAAGAAATGATGTAGTCTTGAAAGATAATGAGGTAAGGAAGGTAATTTTAAGATTTTTCTCCTGTGTACCTTTTCGATTATGGAATTTTTGTTGACGGACTTTGTTACAGATTACGTCTTATATTTTGTTTTGGAAGATAATCTATTGAGAGTAAATATGGTTTTCTGTAAAAACTAAAACTTTTTTTTTTACTATAATGCCATTTTGTTTACTCAGTATTTTAGGTGATTTGGAAATAAGTCTTGTGAATGAGGACGTTGCCTTCAGCAGGTAATACATTTCTTTTTCTTCTTTCCTGTGTCCTACTCTCATTAACATATTAAACATTCCTTCCTTGTCCTTCTTGTACCTCTCCCTGACCCTTATGTATCAATTTTCAGTAGAAAAATGAAAACAATAAAATATCAATTTAGTGGGTTTTATTAATAAATCTCATAAGTGTACACATCAATAGCTGTAGACAGGTAGTTTCAAAAAAAATAAAATAAGTTCCGGCTAAATGTCAAACAGGACATATCCTAAACATACAGTATATGAAGCCAGTAAGTTTTTATCATCACATATATATTACTTTGTTAATTTGCTGGATTTTCATTTAACTTCCTTGGCGTGTACTTGCATTTGTCTTTATGTGTTACAGCATTTATGGCCAAAGCATTCCCATTAGATTATCTCATGTGAATTTACCCCGAGCATCCAGAAGAACACATTCTGTAGCTTCTTAAGCTGTAATTGAATTTGTCTCATAGCTGAACTTCACTGATTACCCAAAAATAATTCAGTGAATCACTTAGATCTCAGACAACATTTTTATGACATCCGCAATATCCTTACCACTCTCTACCTGACTCAAAGTATTCTGGGAGTAAGGTCATCAGTCCAGCGGTGGTCACTCACTGTTTTATCACTCTTGGAAGACAATCTGGTCAGGCAAACAGAGCGAGATCCTCCTTGTACGTTGCTAGGTGACAACCCAGCGGGGTGGGTGGCTGTTAAGACTGGAGCACAGTAAAACCATGAGGAGTGCTACCGGGTTGCGGAGATGCAGCACCAACGCCATCTCCTGTGGGGGCAACCACACTGCAGTCAGAGCTCACCTCTGGGGAGAGAAGGAAGGACAGCATGTATATCATCAGGAACAAGCTACAGGAGGAGATAGATCTGACTCATGACGCACAAAACTCAGTGAAGGTAACAGAGGCACATGATGGAGGTTTATCAGTACATAAAGTGGTTTTCCTTTATTGATTTTGGTTTTAAAATGATAGGAGTGTTTTCATGCAATACCCAGGCCACTGACGCCTCTTGTCAGTCAGGGGGACGTAAACCACTCCCATCAAAGCTTTCTTGAGAAAGGTCCCATCAATCTGTCGATCGTACTGTTCTAGCACCTGACTGCCACCGTCAGGGCCCACTGGGAGAACCAACCGGCCTCCAGGCTTCAGCTGCTCCAAAAGCTTTAACAACAAGAGAGCAGAAAACAGACATTTCACATGAGGTGAGTTCAGTTCAAGAGCCAAATTCACGGTGGTCAGATGTACTGCAATGTGTTTCACCTTAGCTCTCTGTGCTGTCTTGTTTTAGGACTTTGGATGCTGAATAAGTACATGATTTCTCTTATTTTATTCTATTTTCACAAAATAAAAGCCATACGCATTCTTACAGCCTTAGGAATAGTAGCTGCAGCTGCACCAACATGAATGGCATCGTACGGTGCACCGTCTGGGTGGCCAAGCCTTCCATCTCCCACTGTGGACAGATGTAGGTATGACTTTTATAGTCTTTTCATAGCTGTGCAACATGAAAATTTGAAAGATGCAAGACATCTCCTGACTCACCGACAAGTTTGATGCGTCCAGAGGTGAGGAGTTCTGGGTCGTCAGCTTGCACATTTTTTATTGACATTTGAACCAGTTCATCGATGTGTTCAATGCCAACCACTGTACCACTGGGTCCTGTCTACAAACAGAAAAATGCAGCTTTTACCCTCACTCATATACTGTTTTTTTGTGCCAACTGGTAAGGAACTTTATGCAGAACTTACCATCCTTGCAAAGCAGGCAGTGAGATATCCACTTCCTGAACCCACATCCAGTGCTGATGCCCCTTCAGTTAGTTTGTCACTTAACAGCTCCAAAGCATGAGCATGCTGTCAAACCAGGCCAATAGGAAAATAAACAGCCAATCATGTGTATGTACCTAAATGAATTATAGTTCATCTTAAGAAATTTGCTCACTTCTTACAGCAGTTTAGTGTTTGTTACTCACCATGTGTGGTGCACTGATGGTCGCCCTGTAGCCTGTCATAAGAAAATACACAGTCACAGCACACATCCATGCTCATGAAACAGCTAATACTTTACAACAGAATGTATTCGCTAAAATATCTGTGTCTGTGTATAGGCTGTAAAGAGTGACTGGAATGAATACCTATGGATTGAGGAGAGTCTGCATAAGGATAGTCTATAGAGTAGAGCCCTCTGTCTGTTGCCAGCATGGCATCAAACACTCGGTCGCTGCGTATCACCCCGTGATCTGGAGGAAAAAGGAAGAAGCAAAGACATTGAGCTGAACTGGAAACAGTGAATTGTGTGCAGGATGAACTTGACGTCTGTTTCCTGATGCATTTGTTTCATTTTAATGTGAAGGGAAAATGTAATTAATACAGGCTTTTAGAAGAACAATATGAGAACAAACGCAAAGTATTGGGCTGTAATTTAAGGCTAGTGGTGTTTACATTTTGGACCTTGACATTTTGAGTCAAAGACAACAGACAATTATACCATTACCCCTCAGCCTGCTGATGAGTTCTGGGTGTGTTTTGCCACTGGACATCCACGCCATGGTCCGGGACAGCAGTACACCCATCGGGACTGCCACTACTGCCAGGCGCAAGGCTGCGAGCATGTCCACTGGATCTCCCTGCAGTGACACGGTGATCAGCGCTTGCGACCCGGAATATATGGCGTTGCATTATCAATATATAATATAATAGAACAGTTTCCAGTGCTCATGTCAGTTGTTCAAATAGTCCGTACTCACGTAAAAAATAATAATTCAACAGAGGTCAGCAGCAATTGTTTACCTTGGTAGTTCGCAACTGTTCGTTCCTTCGTTCCTTCGTTCCTTCCTTCGTTCCTTCCTTCCAGCTGAGACAAACTTCCTGGCTCCCTGCTGAGGGAAACACAGCGTCTGGCCAATAAGATGGGGACTGTCCAACAGGAAGACCCAGAAATCCAATCACAACTTAAGTCAGTTTGATGGGCAGCTGCAACGTCCAATCATATGACCCTAAATAAGGAAGTGGGCTGACGCTCAAAGATTGTGGATCATGGACATAGTTAGCTAGCTGGCTACTGAGGATAATCTCTATATTCATACATCAGAGGAAACAGTTAGTAAATTGATATTTTCACACAGGTAAGACACATTTGCAATTTATTTACATTTGCTGTTTGAATGGCATTTGAAATGCACAACAATAGTCAAAACAGTAGGTTTAAGACACCAATGTAGCTAACTTAACGTCAAGTATGTTAGTTAAAGCTCAGTTTTTGATTGCGCCTAGCTAGTATTTGAAAATATGCGTAGTTACCTTTTCTGTTTTTTCGTCTAAATGTATCACGAACACGCCTGTGCTAATGTTGCCGAAAGAACAAGGTCATCGACAAAATTGGGCTAACGCTAATTAATGTTGAATTGTCTTTCTTCCTCAGGCTGTACACCAGAATGATTGACGACTTTGAGAGCCAGGAGGCTCGGTCCAGCGGCGAGCTGTGGACCGAAATCTGCTCCAGTCTGCCGGAGGCGCAAGTGGAAGCAACCCCGGAGATCAACACGGAGTTCAAAGATTCATTCCAGCCAGCAGCACAAGACGGAGTGCAGGTCAATGGACAATCAAATTGGACACATACCAGTTCTTCTTGCGCCAAATGGGAACCCATGGAGGATTCTGAGAGCTACATAGCCAGTTTAGGTACAGGCATCCTTCTTGCCTCTTTCATGACTGAAGCTCACCTTGTCCTTCATCCACCTTGTTATAACATCCGTCACACATCCTCCTCAATCTACTTGTGTGGTAGATTGTAGGAATTATTTGATTTTATGATTTCAAAGTCCTGATAGTTACTATTTTCTGACATTTTATACACTAAATGGTGAATAAAGTCAATTAACTGAGGAAATAATCTTGAGATTAATAATGTAAATAAGCCTATAACCCTAGACTAATTGACAAATTGATAGACTATACATGATGATAGAGGAACAAACTCACATACCACCATGATGATGCCGAAATAGCCCAACACGTTGGTATATCTGCTGCACCCTGCTGTATGTGCTCTGTCAAAGTCAGACATTTCCTGCCCCTGACCCTCCATTCATCAATGTCAACATTTTGATTTAAGATACAAACACAGTATTTTTTTCTGTCTACATTTTGGTGCAGAGAACCGCCTGAAGAAATTAAAGGGACAGTCAAGTGATGTGACTTCAAGAGATATGTTGCGATCCTTGTCTCAAGCTAAGAAAGAATGTTGGGATAGATTTCTGCATGACGCGCAGACCTCAGAGCTCTTTCAAGGCGGTGACATGGATGAGAGGTAGGATGGGTTGGGATGGATTATGCTGTTAAACACACTGCCAGAACACAAGCATTAGTTAAAAGGTTATACTGCCAGAGGAGCGCTTCTATTCTCAATTTACTTCTGGTCTGTAAAGAAACTGCCTAATTTTAAGCCCAAGTAAAAACTGCATCCTCCTAACCACATTTTATTATTTATTCTAATGGAAGGAATTGCTCCATCTGCTGTTCTTTTACTGTAGTAGGCTATGCTCTAAATGTAATAGAGTTTGTGTAATTTGCTTTTCTAGACAACAGAATTAGTGGAAAAAGACCAGATTTTTATTGCCTTTTGACTTTTGTGTACCACTCTTCCCTAGTGCTCTTGAACACTTCAAGAGGTGGTTGATTCCTGAGAAGGTGGCAATCAGCGCAGAAGAGCTGGAATATCTCCTAAAGCCGTCTCAGAATAACGAACCAGCTGAAACAAACCAAACACAGAACGAAGAGAACACGGAGGGAGAGACGCACAATGCAGAGGAAGATGACGCTCATAGCCCGGAGAAATGAGTGTGTTAAAATTACACTGACAGAAGAACTAATTACGCATGCATTCAGAAGCAGTGATATGGTCCCTCGATTATATGATTATATTGAGTATTATATGATAGCAGTGTTATGGCCAATGCTTTTGTTAACAGCGGTCAAAGAAGCAATTACAGGCTGTCGTCATCCTCTGTATCCCCAGCAACTGAATGTTAAGTACTTATTCATTCCTTGTTTTCAACCACATCACACCATGAAAATATATAATTGTAGTTTCCGAATTGGCATCTGGTCTGTGTACTGACTCCCATTATCTGTTACAAGAATGGCTCTCTACTTTGAATACATATCAAGGTTAATGAAGGACCACATGCAGTACTATGTTGTAAATGAGACTCTTAAGATGTCTTGCAGACATTTTTACTTTTGGAAAACTGACATCATTGACAGTAGGAATGCTCTGTGATATATTCCTGATAATATTGTGTAACATGTTTATTTTTACCATGTTGATTTTACAAGTGAAGTTTTACCCATGTTTCAATAAAAAGTAGAATTCTGCTCATTTGTCTGCACATAAGGTGAAGCAAGGGCACTGTTAGACTTAGACTTAGACTTCTCTTTATTAATCCTTTTGGGATGACTCCCGCAAGGAAATTGAAAATTCCAGCAGCAGTTTTAGCCAGAAAAAAGAAAAAATAGACAAAAAGACAAAATAACAATAAGAACATTCGTCAAATAAACAAAGAAAAGACCATAAATTATTACTAAAGTGTTAGTGTTGAGTCCAGTGTTAAAGTGATAAAGTGACCAGGTGTGAATTTAAGTCCAGGTGTGCATGGATGTATGTCTGTATGTATGAATGAATGAATGTATGTATGTATTGTGTTGTCCTCTCTGCCCTATTTCCTCCTCCCCCCTAGTGAGGAGTTATATAGTCTCCTCACTAGCAGTTTGCTACAGATGTTAAAGGACCGCAGTCTCCTCAGGAAGTACAGCCTGCTCTGTGTCATCCTGTACAGGTGGCTGGTGTGTGTTGTCCAGTCCAGTTTGCTGTCCAGCCACAGCCCGAGGTATTGGTATGATTAAACTGCCTCCACCTCAACTCCCTCTAACAGGACCGGTTGTGGTCTTGGTCTGTAATATTTAGCTAGGTAGTTAAGGTACAATTTTAAACTTAGAATAATCTCAGACACGTTTGTGTTTGCTCGTTTACTTCTATCTTTGTGAGGACATACTGCAGTGAGGACTGTTTTAGAGTGAAGGTGAGAAGAAAGTATAGTTCAGTTAACTTACGATAATTTACTTGGTTGTATCGAGGTTTATGTGATTGAGGGCCCTCGCAAGTATATGAGTACAAATGTGTGTGTATTTGTGCATGGGTTATACACTCACCTAAAGGATTATTAGGAACACCTGTTCAATTTCTCATTAATGCAATTATCTAATCAACCAATCACATGCCAGTTGCTTCAATGCATTTAGGGGTGTGGTCCTGGTCAAGACAATCTCTTGAACTCCAAACTGAATGTCAGAATGGGAAAGAAAGGTGATTTAAGCAATTTTGAGCGTGGCATGGTTGTTGGTGCCAGATGGGCCGGTCTGAGTATTTCACAATCTGCTCAGTTACTGGGATTTTCACGCACAACCATTTCTAGGGTTTACAAAGAATGGTGTGAAAAGGGAAAAACATCCAGTATGCGGCAGTCCTGTGGGCAAAAATGCCTTGTTGATGCTAGAGGTCAGAGGAGAATGGGCCGGCTGATTCAAGCTGATAGAAGAGCAACTTTGACTGAAATAACCACTCGTTACAACCGAGGTATGCAGCAAAGCATTTGTGAAGCCACAACACGCACAACCTTGAGGCGGATGGGCTACAACAGCAGAAGACCCCACCGGGTACCACTCATCTCCACTACAAATAGGAAAAAGAGGCTACAATTTGCAAGAGCTCACCAAAATTGGACAGTTGAAGACTGGAAAAATGTTGCCTGGTCTGATGAGTCTCGATTTCTGTTGAGATATTCAGATGGTAGAGTCAGAATTTGGCATAAACAGAATGAGAACATGGATCCATCATGCCTTGTGAAGGCTGGTGGTGGTGGTGTAATGGTGTAGGGGAGGTTTTCTTGGCACACTTTAAGCCCCTTAGTGCCAATTGGGCATTGTTTAAATGCCACGGCCTACCTGAGCATTGTTTCTGATCATGTCCATCCCTTTATGGCCACCATGTACCCATCCTCTGATGGCTACTTCCAGCAAGATAATGCACCATGTCACAAAGCTCGAATCATTTCAAATTGGTTCACTGTACTAAAATGGCCCCCACAGTCACCAGATCTCAACCCAATAGAGCATCTTTGGGATGTGGTGGAACGGGAGCTTCGTGCCCTGGATGTGCATCCCACAAATCTCCATCAACTGCAAGATGCTATCCTATCAATATGGGCCAACATTTCTAAAGAATGCTTTCAGCACCTTGTTGAATCAATGCCACGTAGAATTGAGGAAGTTCTGAAGGCAAAAGGGGGTCAAACACAGTATTAGTATGGTGTTCCTAATAATCCTATAGGTGAGTGTAAGAGCAGGCAGTGTAATGTGTAGTCTGCCTTTTTGACTGCAGTATCTTTAGACGGCAGCAACAAACCACATTTTATTTATCTACAAAGTGTGGTAGATCATGTGGGCTTAAACCAGGTAGGGATGCCACTGAGTTGCATTATGGGACATTTTTTAGACTTGGCCCATAGGTATTGAAAGGCACCATCTGCTGCATTAAGTTTGATTGTTCACCTTAAGACCTGTCTGTTTGCAATTAATGAGAAAAAGTTCCATTTAATATTAACTAAACTCCCCTTATAGATTGGAAATGTATAACACACGAATGGTAAAGTTGATTAGTTTGACCATGAGTTTACAATACAGTTCAACTGCACCACAAATGAACACCTCAGTGTTCCTGATAATATGATATTGAGTTACAGCAACCATGGCTTTATTATGTAATGTGAATCACTTTCAGATGAGGTCCTTGACATGAAAATGTGATTATCCTGCTGTCTATTTTTCAGGACCCAGAGGACTGAAAGGGTGAAATCAGAAAAAACAGCGTTTGTTCTCATTTAGTGCAGAACCGATTTATAAAATTCGGATTTATTTCACTTATTCCTGAGGGTTCTTTTTTTATGACTTTTAGTGAGTGAAGTTAGTGAATTGCTAACTCTGGAGGTCTCAGAGCTGTGCTTTGTGGTCGTGGGTCAGATTGGGATGACATGATAGCGTGAAACAGTGAATGGCAGGAAATTAAAATATGACTGGCACCCTTGATGAAAATGTAATTTCCATTTGTGGAAGGTGTTAAAGAAATCCGTCTGTGGTGTCCTCTGAGAAAAAGAACTTCAGCAACCATATAACCCTAAATGTCATACACTGAAAAAAAAAATTATATATCAACTATATATAATTATATGTAATATAGCAACAAAGTTAGTCACATTTCTATTACATTAGTTTCCAATAAAATGCATTATACCATTCAATATCAATTTGTAAGATGCACAGATGATGAATTGATGTTTTTTTCTGATGCAGATTCCCCCTCCCCCTTTATACACAGCAGCAGCTCTGGCAACAATCAACCCCCTTCAAGTGGTAAGGGTCATGGCTGTGCACAGAGACCAAAAAGGACCCACATGATCTGGATTAACTTCTATGGATGCAGTCACCCCACTGGGACAGCTCAAGGTCCCAGCAAGATAATTCCTGGAGAACAGAGATGGATGCTGATACTCCATCACCAAAGAAATTCTTCCCAGTAAGCCCCCTTGTAAATAAATCTAAATCCTAGCAGCAGCTGCTGTTCGAGTTGCTTTTCACAGAAGCCACAGTCAAAACCTTTATTACCTAAACAAACACCTCTAAAAGATGAAAATATCCCTGCGCTGACCAAACCACTGGCGAGTTCTTCAAATATTAGGACTCATCTTCTATGCAGCACTCCTGAAACTGGGAGACATCAGCAGCCTGTGCAAATGACAGGAAACAGTCATCTCTGTGGGATTTCCGGCCATTTGGGACAACCTTTGACAGGTTTTGTCACAGGGAAGTGCGACGCCACATGGACAGATATGTTGACATTTAACCGCAATAACAAGGCCTGAGGAAGTGGAACTGTGACTGGAGAAAGGCACAAAGAGGCAGAATGTGACAACCTTCACATGAGAACACAGAAAACGACAGAAAGCAAGGTACACCGACCACAACATGGCTATCTTTTCCGCCTGAGGTCTCTACTCAAGTATCAAAGATGGCTGCAAGACCCATTTCCACCCAGGACAAAACATCAGTGTCAATAAGCGGATGGTTGCAACCAAGACCCAGACATGATAAAGGCAGTACATGAAAGGAAAACCAACCAAATGGGGCTTTAAGATTTTTGAGTTTGCAGACAATAGCAGTGATTAAACAGTTCACACCATTTACACCCAAATCTACTTTTCCTTCAGCAGTTGGATTGCCTCATGACTCAGTAATGTCCCTTGAACTAACTGAGTAATGTCCCTAGTAAAAAATAAAATATCATTCATTGGTGAAAACTTCTATACATGCCTATTCTACACCTAAACTTTTAGACTATTTAAAGGCCTTTTTGCCATGAATATTGGGGCTTGTGGAACTCAAAGGATTGGCCTAAAAACAGAGACCACTGCCAGGTATACACGCGATCACCCACTTATAGATGAAGTAACCTAAAATTTCCGCTTTCTCCATGCTGGCATGACTGGTCCCTGACGCACCGTGGCTGAAAAAAAAATCCCCCTCGATGACATAGTGTGCACAGAGCGTACTGATGATAACTCTATGCTCTGTGTGAAAAACTGTTGCAACAGTATATCTATCCACCAGTGGGAGCAGTGATTTTGAACACAAAAGCCATTTCTTGCCCTGAGAAATCAATTGATGTGTAGCCTACTGTACTGCACAGTATGTAGGAATGTGTTTTTTACACAGAGCATACGTTCAGTGGCCAGAATTGTATTTACACCTACACAGAGCTACATTTGTCATATTCCCAGGTCATGAAAATACTAGAGCACTTTGTAAAAGGCTTCAGGTTAAAAGCCAATGTTAACAAGTCAAGGTGGATTGCTGGATCATAAAATTCAGTGCTTCCAGGGGAGAAACAAATAGTTTTGCCCAGTAAACGCTACTGTAGGCCTATGCATGTGAAAAGGATGGACACACATGAGGTTGATGGCCAAAACCTGAAACTCACATGACAGAGTTCACAACATGTTGCAACGTTAAGAAAAAATGGTGATTGCCATATAAATAACCATGGTGGTAAATTGCATCCTTGTTTCAATGTCTCCATACCTATAAGAATCATTTGCATCTATTAACCCAACTCAAATGCTAAATAATTACTGCATCTAGAAGTAATGAACTGTTAGTGCTGAAAAGGTCATAGCAAATACAAGCAAAGACTGTGCTACATTTGGTTGCATTGACGGTGACCATTGTTACAAACTTGATTTGTTCTTATAGATATTCCAAATTTGCAAAACAAT
The DNA here is from genome assembly GCA_013375575.1 of Percina caprodes. Lineage (NCBI taxonomy): Eukaryota > Metazoa > Chordata > Actinopteri > Perciformes > Percidae > Percina > Percina caprodes. The sequence goes on from JABXJD010000013.1 coordinate 3,634,718, forward strand.
AATGAAAAAATAATATTACAACTGCTTTGCAAATCCTTAAATATTCCCCATGTCTTCCACATAGAAAAGTTCATTAGCTTCACTATCAGCCCTCTGTTACCTAAGGTAGTCCAATGCTAATGAATTCTGTCCTGGAAACCCTTTGGAGATACTCACTTAATAAATCTTTTTTTCTTCTGCAGGTCTTGCACCATGACTTACAATTTTTAAATTAGTTTTGGTTTTCATAAATATTTAAGATGTGTACTGATGGAGAAGGGTCGTGGTTTTTCCCTTAATTGTTCAATTTAGTTTCTGTTCCCTAATGTTTGCTTCTGGGTGTGTTTGCTTAGAAAGTGGCCTCACTGTAAAATGAAATTTACCATCACAAAAATGATGCAGGGATAATAATTACATTAAAATCAGCTCTTCCACTCAGTTGAGATGTATAGTACATGGTACATTTAAGATAACACAAGTGACAATATAGGGGAAATAATGTCATCAAATGTGTCAGGATCACTATAAATTGACTATATAAAACCAAAGACACAGTAAAAGTCCCAATAGAAAAATTATAGTGATCCCATGGCATTAACCCCTCCCATAAAAACAAGAAAAGGTCATTAAAAAAAATCACATTTTATTACCAGAGTGGCTGTATAGTTCCCAAGAGGAATATCATAAGTGATTATGATTGTTCATTGTGGGTGATGACAAGCCATCTTACTGGAGGTGACTCACTCACATGAACACATACTGTATGCTGTGAGAGAGCGAGAAAGAGCTCACCTCTATTCTGAAGCAGAGCTGGCTGCAGTGAAGAGTGGGACTGCCTGTGGACAGAGGACACAAACAGATGCTGAAAGTCATTCAAATGGCTTACTAGCATCTCTTAGAGGTATTTATGTTTTAATTGATACTTTAAATGTATGCACTCTGGTAACTGTCAAACTTGCATCACCTTTTTGTAAAGAAGAAATGGTTGTTTAATAACAAGATTGAGATGTATTTTGTGTATTAAGGGCTAATTATGCTTTATTTAAAAAAGCTAACAGGTGTGAAATCTTCGTTGTTTGTGCAAATAATTGGTCAATGCAATGCAATGAGCTGAATCAGCATGATAAAAGGGACCTATTCCTTTTCTGCGGCCATATTGGACATGATTAAACCAATCCTCCATGGGAATTTCAGGTGATTTAGTAAAAGAAAAGTAACATTATGACAAATGGAATGTGCAGGAGGTCTCTGCCTAAGTAGGTCATTAATAAGCACTTTATGATGCTGGAGAAGGTTTTCCATTGACAGATGAAGCTTTGCAATTGCTTTTAAAACTATGTGGAATTTGCATTTGTTTTGTAGATAAGTTTTTTTAAAGTGTGATCTTTTTCCTTTCTTCTGTTTTGCTTTATTGACTAAGCTTTCAAAATGAGGATGCTCTGCCAGTGATGATGCCAAAAAGGCCAAGCAAATTCATTTTGTAGAAAAATAATTCAAGATGACTCTACACTGCTGTCATGGTTTTTGGTAATGAACCAAATCTAAGTCACAGCCATAAGAGATGTTTTAAGCCTTTGCAAAAAGTAAAATAAATCAGCATCCATGCCTATTTTAACGCATGAAATCTGACTGACTTCAGTGTAGATTCATTATACAGATGTTAGCAGATGTTAGGATGACAATCTTTATGAATCAGACTCTGAAGATAGTATTTTTGCTGTATTTGTACAGCTAAGAGGAAAATAAGAGACAAAAATAAGGTCACATTGATTAAATGGATGATGAAAAGCAAAAATGGTTTCTAAAGAATGAAAGATTTAGAGGCAGAGCGAAATAAAAGCAGAGTGAAGAAGAGAGGGAGATAAGATGTTGTGAAGAGCATGCAGATGAAAGTAAATATGTATTCTAATTGAGGGGGACTTACAAGCCCTGCAGCTTTTTAATGAGATTGACTAAAGAGACAAATTAGTGTCCCATCTTCAAAACTTTTAATCTCCATATCTTATCATAACATTAATATATATTTGGGCACAATAAAAATGCTGTCTATTAATAAATTGTGCTAATATTTGTAGGAAATTCTGCGTTAAAATGAGGTATCATGTATGCAAAACATGTGTAATTAGACTAGTTGATTTGTTATGAATTCTGGCTCCTACAGCTATGGAGTGGGCGAATTCACTAAACCAATCCAGGGTCATCTCTTCTACTCCAGCCTCTTCTTTATCTCCATCCATGTCGGACTCTTCATACACCTTTTCCTCCTCCTGCTGCAACTCTTCTCACCCGGTCTTCTCCAACTCACCGTTCTCTGCCCCTTCCTTTTCTGGCCTGGAACTCCTGTCCGACCTGAAGCCCATCTTCATTCCTCTCTACTCTGTCGTGGTGCTGGTCGCCTGCTCCAGCAACCTCCTCCTGCTCTTTCTTATCTGGTACAACAAGAAAAGACACAACACCACAAACTTCCTCATCAGCAATCTGGCACTGGTCGACCTGGTCATGTGCATTTTCTGCATCCCTGTGACTGCATCTTATGCTTTTGACCAACGTGGCTGGGTGTTTGGTCCCCACATGTGTCATTTTGTCACTGTCATGCAGTCTGCAGCTGTCTATGCGGCGGTCCTGTCCCTCATGGCAATCGCGGTGGATCGATACGTGGTTGTGGCTTATCCCATTCGCAAAAGAGCAGGGTGCCAGTTCTGCTGGGGTCTGGTGGTCCTGATCTGGCTGTCCTCTCTGGCTTTATCTACGCCTACAGCACTTCACACCGTCCACCTTGACCTGCGGGCTGCGGGGCTGCAGATGGCAGTGTGTGAGGAGTTCTGGGATGGCCAGGAGCGAGGCCGCCTCATCTACTCCTGTTTCATTCTATTCTTCTCCTACTTTCTCCCACTGGCTGCTGTCTCCATTTCCTACTGTGCTATAACCCATCATCTGAAGCAGAGGACCATGTCAGGCTTGACGGCGTGTGAAGAGCTGAGATGTGCAAGGGCTGCATGGAGCAGACGGAGGAGGAAGACCTTCTACCTGCTGCTGGTGTCTGTCCTCTGTTTTGCCTTCTCGTGGCTTCCCTTACAGGTACAGATTAATGGAAAAGAGAGACTGATGATTTGATTGATAGGCTACATAGCACTCAGAGAGCGCAGACCTCCGCCAAGGCCATGCCCTATCTTGAAATGTTAACAAAAGTAAAAATATTTCCTGTACCCACCCTTTGTTGTGGATCTACTCCAGAATTTTTAGTGGGTTCTTTTTTCCCATGCTACACCAGTCCACCAAGTTTAATCAAAATCGGACTAGTAGGCCTAGTTTTTTCCGTAATCCTGCTGACAAAAGACAAACGCACACAAAACCTTATTTTAGGTTCTAGTTGGACATTGATAAAAATGCTTAGTTGTTTCATTGCTGCCAGTTAGATGAGAAGATTAACACTGTAGCTATTCTTCAGAAGAGGTAATTATCTTTTTCTTTTTTTTTTTGTCCTCTTCCTCTCCAAAGCTGACCGTTGATGTTCTTCGTCAGCGATAACTGAAAACGTATCACTCGAGCTTGGCGCGCAAAAGTCGCTTGGTGACCATTTCTTAAACATAGCCATACTGACAAATACAGAGAGTTTTGTAGAGCTGACAGTCTAAATTAGCTTTGTATCAATTCATTTGGCAATGGCTTGAATGTAACAGACAATCATTAATATAAAATAGCTGCCCACTATAGGTTTAAAGTGTAGGCTATTTCCCAAAAATGAAGAACTATTCCTTTAAGGTGATAAATTTCTTAAGAAAAATTACTTTTTCCTTGTATGCTGAATGATAAACATTGCTTAACTTCACAGGTGGTGAATCTGATCCGTGACCTGGACACAGACTTCTCTATCTTAGGGAAGAATTACGTGAACATCATCCAGGTGTCAACTCACCTGCTTGCCATGAGCTCTGCCTGCTACAACCCTTTTATTTATGCCTCATTGCACGACAAGTTCCTGTCCTACCTGTGCCGCAACTTCCTGTCCCGAAGGAGAAGAAAAGGAAAGGACAGGGGTCAATTGTCAAGTATCCTGACAGTGTCACACAGAGTGCAGCGCCTTCCCACCTCCACGACTATGACCGATTGATCAGGTGCTGTTGTAAATAACGGCATACCTCAAGACAACTACGCTTTACTTGTTGTTTCCCTTGAATACTCACAAGAAAAGTGTTTTCCAGGGTTACTTCTTCACTCCGAATTTAATCTGAATATTGTCAGTCTTCATACTGAGAGGCAAATAGAAATTCCATTTACAGCACACCGAAACTCAAAAACTACTGCTACTGTGGTTTTAAAAATATACTTTAAACAGGGAATTTGCCCTTTTCTTTGCAAAAAATACACAATCAATTACATAGCGTGCTGTTTTAATCTAAATGTTTAGTTGCCATTCTTGTCCACTTTAACTGATAGTATATTAGGATAATTGTGTGTATTACATGTGTTTTCTATTCCATTTTGTTAAATTTCATTGTTTGAAACAGGGTTATTTAAAGCATTGTTCCCTCTTCATTCATTTGTTGGTTGTGTGATATAACAGGAACATGAAGCGTTTCTGTGATAATGAAAGAATTATATATTTGTCATTCACTTTGGCATTGAGCCACTTCTGTCGTCACTGACATTTGATGAACACAACGCAGCAAAATCTGCAGCTGTTCAAATATCAACTATTACACGGTGAGAAAAAAAGCATTGTTCATTGTAAAACAGTAAATAGTGAATACATGTTAGATAGCATTTTATGAATAGAGAAATAAAAGGTTTACAACTTCATTGGGCCATGATCTGACTTCCAAGTAAATGCAAATTATGAGTTAATTTGTGATGAATTTGTTTTACAGAACGTGTTTGTTTAAATATTGTTCAAGCTGTACCACTTGAATCACTAGTAGGCCTGTTACTGATAGGGCTTTGAGCACCAACAGCTCGATGCATTTCTGCTGAAAGATAAGTCACTTTACCTGAAAACAACCATTCGAGTGAGTAATGCACCATTGCAGGAGTTCTTCAAATTTTCCAACCTGCCACCTTGTTTGTAAGTCCTGAAGTTGTCATGAGCCCGGCCATTAGAGAGCTGTCAAATTTCCATGCATGTGAGAATGGCATTGTTCTGTAGGCTCCTCTTCCAAGAGCATGAATAGAGCTCTAAATTATATACTGTGGATAGTGTGCTATATTTAAAGACCCCACGACATGATGCTTTTTGGATGCTTTTATATAGGCCTTGGTGGTCCCCTAATAGTGTATCTGAAGTCGCTTTCCTAAAATTCAGCCTTTGTGCAGAATTACAGCTAGTCCCACAGTGAGCTTCACTGCTATTTCTGTGTATGTAGCTATTGAGGAGAGGAGGGGGGCAAGGTGTAGGCTGGGGGTGTGGCCTTGACCAACTGCCACTTTGCTCGTTTGAAAGCCATGACGTCTCTTTCTCAATGGTGGGTGGGCCAAATTCTCTTATGACCTCATAAGGGGCAAGATTCCAGATCGGCCCATCTGAGCTTTCATTTTCTCAAAGGCAGAGCAGGATACCCAGGGCTCGGTTTACACCTATCGCCATTTCTAGCCACTAGACAATGGTGTTGTTGTGATGTCTACTCTTACTGTTTGATGACACACAAAAATAGCAATCAACAAACAAGACAATTCTGGAATAACCTTGCAGGCATTTTGACTGGAAGAAAACCATTTACAGGCTTTCATTTGCTTTTATAGTATTTTGTTTCTCTCTTTCTCTAAGGCTTTTAGAAGAAAAAAAAATACAGCCTGTGGAGTCACAGCTTTACCTGGAGATGGACTGTAGGCAGAATTTTGCTAAAAACAACGACAGAATAATTTGTGAGAGTTTCAATGGAGCATAAAAATCCTAAATGCCAGATAAGTAAAGGCTTCAATTTTCTCTTCTGCCTCCATGTAAACAGACCAAAAAAGGAGCAGAGAAAACAAAACTGCTCTGAATAAAACCAGAAGCATTCAGTTCAAGCTCTTGCATAAGTCGTTCAAAACATTGTCATATTTATACTTCTTACAACATAACATTCAGAATGGGATGCAAATTTTCTTATAAATTTTGCAAAAAAAAACACCAATTGGCCAGAATAATCTGAAATGTTAAAGCCACTGTCAAGTGATCCAGTACATTACTAGTGTACACAGCTGTACAGAGGGAAGGAAAGGTACAAACGATTGTGTGCAAAATTGGAATGAGTCAGTCTGTCTGCCTTGCAGGTGTGTAATTTAAACCCTCAAGACCTCTACTGGCATAGCTTATGTTCTCAGCACAGCTCATGTAGATAGTCCACATGACACAGAAAATCCAGTTTGAAGCAATTTCCACCTGTTACGACACATGGGAAAATCTTTTGTTTGAGAAGCTTGGGGGAAAAGTATTTTTTCCCCTCTAAAATATATTGTTAAATTATGTTTAAACAATGGTGAATGGCTATTGATTGAACTTGTCACAGCTTTAACTGCTCGTTATCAATAAAAACAGTGGTTCCCCTTTTTCGTATGAGGTACAACCACGGCTCTATCAGATGAGTTTAAGTAGCTTCAACATCCATCACGTGATGCCAGATACACGATAATTATTGATAATTTTGCCTCTGTAAGATGTACGATGAAAAATGCCAAAAGTGCCATAATGTAGATAATTTGACCAAGCTTGGCTGTCTCTCTCTTCTGCCACAGCCACAGACAGCAACTCAACTTTTTTTTAATGCACCAGTAAGCCCAGTTACTTATTAAGTTAGCTTAGGGCCTTAAAGGCATGGTTGGTAACTATTTCCATAAACTGCACGCCTTTTTATAAATTGTTTGAAATGGTTTGCAATAAATAACTTATGGGCTTATCCATTGCTTTCGGCTTTGTAAACTTCTCTGTTTGCTTGCTAACAAGGTTTTATCTCAATGGCAACAACTGACTCCGGCCATTGTCTGTCCAGTCATCAGCTTGTAGCTTATTCTGTTTAGTGGGACAAATAAATTACTTACGCTCTGCAGAAGTATCACCTTGGGATGCAAGTAGGCCTACCCGTGGTTGGGAGGTTGAGAATAATTAATTAAAAGGACATGCAGATCATATACTGGCTGTCACAGAAAACAGCAACAGGACATTCAGAAGTCAGAGCGGCAAAGTCGTAAACACACATTCAGTGCACAACTCATTGAGAACACACACACACACACACACACACACACACACACACACACACACACACACACACACACACACACACACACACACACACACACACACACACACACACACACACACACACACACACACACACACACACACACACACACACACACACACACACACACACACACACACACTTAAAGCGGCTGGCTCTTCTTTCTGAGTCTTTTTCCACACATGCTTGCTGCAAATGATTTACCTGCTCATGCCATTGAACACCTGATTGAGCAGTGCTAGAGGCCTCATACATATTCATCAGAGGTCTGATTGTTGAAGTTTGATGATTTACGTCTCCTCGTGTCTGCTTTCAAGATGCTCACGCTCTTGTTTTTCCTGTCATAATCAAAGAGAACAGGCTAAAAGCAATGAAAAGAAAAGAGTAATTTTGATTTATATAGATGAAAAAAGTTCTTTACGCGTTTTTCTTTAAATTTCAATGAAAATAAATATATTTGACATTCCTTAAATTCCGATTGTCTTCAAGTAGCAGAAAGGTAAGTGTGGGTCTCCTTTCATAGCTGAAACTGTTAAAACTTTCTTAAACAGAGGCAACAAAAGGAGTCAGTACAGACATCTACATACATTTCTAATTAAATTATCAAAGAAACAAACAGGCAATAAACAGATGGCATGGTGGTTGAGAGCTAGATGTGAGAATTGATCAAACACTTAACAAATATTATGTTTTTAATGTGAATACAGTTTCCTACCTCAAATGTCTTTCTGGTCTTGCATGAACCTTACAATACAATATTTGGCACATAAATATTAAAATGATCCTTTGACCAGTTAGTTATAAATATTGGTTAAGTGAGCCCCCATGTGGGCAAGAACTATTACTACAGCTCTCGACCTGGCTATTATTTGCCAATTAAACTAAATGTATATATATGTATGCCATGAAAAATCTCCCACACACATGTTCAAACTCATATATTATTTATTACAATTAAATATTTTCTTATATTACAGAGGTCCATTTGAAACCATACAAATAATCTGTGCTGTGATTAATATTTCCAAGATATTTCAAAAAAACGCCATGCAAAGAATAAGAACATAAATTCACATCAGAAGAACCAAAGTTTAGGTTTTTTTGTACACCTGGGAATGAAATTAAATTCATGTTTTAATACCTTCTACTCTCTCTTTTTGGTGCAAACATTTCTTCAAGATCAGACCAGCATTATCTGGCAAAAATGAAAGGCATTTGGAAAGTGGGTAAAGAGAACAGCTCGTCCATCTTATTGTGGAAAACGCTCGGAGTATATACGGGTTAATGGGAACAGGCACAGAGGACCAATTAAGACATAAGTATCACACATCTTGATTACACATAATTAGTTTGCTGAGTGATTCCTAGGGCCATTATATGAACTGTGTGTGGTTTCTAACTCTGATCCAGAACACCCAGGGGGATTTTAAATTGCAGAACCAAATCAAACCAAATGAATACCCAATTCTGCTTTGTTGGAGTGTGCTTCCTGTGTGGGCTTTACTGCTGTACATCCACCATCCATCTATATTCAATAACATATTTCAGTCAGGGAAAAAAGTTTGCTACAGTTTTGATACAGTCCAATCACCTTTGACTCTATTCTTTCCATTTCAGCCTATTTAATTGAATTTACCAATATGAACATATTTATCTGAGGGGGCTTGTTTGAAAGTCAAATATTAAACAATTAATTCATTATAGTAAATTATATTTTTGTAAATTAACACACAAAAGTAATTACTCCACCCAGTGTACAGGAGAGTAAAGCAGAAATAGGCAGGATGTGGGCATTTTCAAGGGACACTCCACCCACAATCTTTTTGCTATCAAATACCCCCTGTGCTCTTAAGGTGGCTGGAAATAGTTTGCAATTCATGTAGAACAGCTCTTGCTCTCTTGGATACAAAGGATTCAAATGGTGGTTTCAAAGCAGAGTAAAAGACTTAAATTGTGTCAAACACTCCTGCAGCATAATCCATTTCCTCACTGCCTGAAGCTCTGCCAGGAAGTTGTTGTGTCTTTTGTTTGGAACATAATGAGCATACAGATGGACAGCTGAGGGTTGGATTATGATGAAGAAGTGGATTAGAATGGTTTCTGTGGACATTTTGTACTTTTTGTCCACCATGAAAACTTGTAATGACTAAAATTCATCACAACTGATGGGAATTCAAGCTGACTGCAAAACTACAAATTCAATATTTCAGGAAATACAATTAGCGCTTAGTTAGATGAGAAAATCAATACCACACTCATGCCTGTACGGTAAATGTAAAGCTACGCCAAAAGACAGCCAGCTTAGCTTAGCATGAAGACTTCATAAAGACACAAAGAATTTTTATAGATATGTTCATTAGTGAGCTTTAGAAGTACTGGTAGGCGGATTGTGTCGCCTTTCCGACAGAGCCAGCCTAGCTGTTTCCCCCTGCAGTCTTGACGCTAATCAGCTGATGGCTGTAGGTCCATACAGTATTTAACGTACAGGTATGAGACTGGTGTCAATCTTCTGATTTAACTCTCGACAAGAAAGTAAATAAGTGTATTTTCCCAAATGTTTAACTATTTCTTTTAACAGCCAGATCAATTTGAATTTGAATCAAAACTTGGGCAGACTTTTGTCAAAATAAAAGGGTTGGTCAAGGATCAGTTTTGTCTTAAAGATCACATAGGAAAATTAAAAGCATCTAGGAATCAAGATCAGCACACTAAGAAGCTTCATCATCCCAGGCTGATATTGATACACATTTCTACATGAAAGGCTGGGAATGTTCTATAAGGCAGCAAGATCAAGGGCACAGGCTAATGGCATGTAGGTTGAAATTATTGTAGCTTCTAGCATTTAAAAAGGTGAAGAGGCAAAGCTTTAGCATCTGAGGAGAAGTGACAGGAGAATGACAGGGAGCTGGGAGAGGCCAAGGTACATTTTGGTCCTGCAGGTTAAGCATCTCTGGTCACATGTTAGCAGGTGTCATTCAAACTGTCTCTGAGATCCTTCTAAATGTGTCCTCAAATCTGCCCGGAGGACTTCAACATCTCAACACAACATATATTAGGCTTGTAGTGGGCAAGCAAGCTCAATCAGTCACAGAAATCCTATTGTAAATGACTCACACACTTTTCATCTTAGACAGGCAGCTAAGAAGGAGAAACCTCCTTTCTAATTAGGAATGAAAGCCACTCATCTAAACCTCTATTCTTTAAAATCATCTTTTGAAAATAAATAATATTTTCTCAGTACAGAAATAAATACATATCTTCTCTCAAACATAGGAATGGATCGGATCATCATCACAGATCTAAATGCTACACTGAATACATTACTCACCATCTCATCGGTGAAGAAACAAGAATATAGGTGACTAACTGATGCCATCTGCCACAAACAGACACTCATCCAGATATATAAATGCAAATATACAGTTAGCTGACACAGGAGTCATATCACACCTCTGGCAAACAGCTTTGAGAAAGTAAAATATTCCTCAGCATTGGCATAACGAAAATGCTCTCAATGCTCGACTCATTGGATATCTTTACACTGCGAAAATAAACTAACTGAAGTGTGCTTTCTTTGTAGAGTGCAGGTCTGTTACTTCATTGTGAAAATCACCACTCAGGTGAATTGCTGAGTTACAGATATGACATAATAAGACCTATTCCCTCTAATTCTCTCAGAAAATCACAAAAGGTAGGAGCCAAAAGAACTTCCACATTATATTGTTTGCTCTGCATGTATAATTAATCAGTGGTAATAAAGCTGAAGTGGATACAACCAAACCTTCTGATCAAGAATCAGAGTTTACTAGATAGACCTACAGGTCAATCCCAATTACATGAAATAAAGATGTAAATAACAAAACCATTTAAAACATTTGGAAAGCTGATTTGCTTTCTTTATGAAAGTTTTGACAAGAATATCGACACTACTCTCATGTTTGTCTGATAAATATGCAGCTGCATCCAACAGCCAGTTAGCTTAGCACAAAAAACAAGAAACAGCTAACCAAACCCTGTCCATAGCCAGGGCTAGCTGTTTACTCCTGTTTCAAGTCTTTATTCTAGGCTAACTGCTGCAGTGCACAGCTTGCCGTAGGTTAATTTTCACCATACAGACATAGGAGTGGCATCGATCATCTCAGCTAACTTTCAGCAAGAAAGTGAAAGAAGCATATTTCCCAAAATACTATTCCTTACAAACACCTTGAACACAGATGTTCACTCTGGAGCTTTTCTGTCATATGTCTGTATGCAGCAACTTGCAGAGAAATCTAATGACAAATATGAAATCTTCAGCCACTCAAGAGATCTCTTTGTCTCAGCTCAAGGCCCGATGCAGCACAACATGCCTCAGATTTTCTTTAGCTGTGGCGTATCATTGAGAGACATTGACTGTCTGATATCTGTTAGGTGAGCAGTAAAATAATTCACATGTAACATCAAACCTCTCTTCGTATCTATCAAATGTCACATTTCTAAGAGCTACAGTAGCATTTTCTACAGCAGAATATGGTCAGGGTTCTTCACACAGCTGCTACGACACCACAGAGCCATGTATGATAAAGACCATTACACAGCCACATTAACTCTTTTACAATATGTCAAGCCATTGCTCTTACTAAATAAATGTAAGTGTGAAGACGAGATTTCAAACAAAATAATCTCTCAATCCTTCATCCTAAAGTTCCAGTTCCTTTCACACAGGCAGCAGGTATGTATGTAGCTAATCAACGTGGAGGATGTATAAGATTATCTCACATCCCATAGCGTTGTGTCATGCCCCAACAGATGCTACTGAAGGTTCTTGAGGAGGCGTCCGTAGCGGAAGTCATAGACGTGACGACAGAAAAACACCAGCTCTGGGTCGACGTCATCGGGCACACAGTGGTGGGTGGGCATGGCATTTCTGACAACAGGTGGCACCATGAGGGAGGCGACACAGTCACGCACGCCCTCCCTACGGCGTTTTACCAAGGCACAAAATCTGGACAAAGCACAAATACAGCACATCAAACTCAATCCTCTTCAAAAAGACATTCAGAAAAACAATAAAATGTGTCTTTGTAGCTTCAAACTGTCTGAGAACCATGCAAAACCTGGCTACTTTTTATGTTAAACATTGTGCATTCTTTTGAGCTTCAAAAACCAGCACTGTAGGATTTTCTCAGCAGGTACTCTTTCAAAAGCAACATGTGCATTGCAAGAAATATACTTCAGAGACATACGCCAACACAACCACAAAATGTAAAAAAATGTTTCCTTTCTTACCGACAATACTGTGTCAATGTTAGGACATAGCATTTTTCTTCAATACAGGCCACACTGTTCACATCCTGGTGGCGAGACGCAAAGATCTCATTCTGGGGAAAGAAATTTTCAGTCATGTGTTAGCTCCAAAAATAACAACAACCAATCATCAACCAAGACTCAAAATTAAACAATTGATTCCTGAAGCCATCACAGTCTGCACATGTACACAAGGGCTTTAAAAGACAACTTCATTGTACACGGCCACTTCTGTCTCACCTTCACTTCCAGACAAAGGACAGACTTGCAGGAGAAAGATGTTTCTTCCTCCGAGCCAAAGCCCTGCTACTGTTCTCACACTGCTGCTCTGATGTGTGTGTTGTTTGTTAGTGCAGCTGAGAAGTGTCAGACTTCATGTGGTTTATTGTTTCTAGAGATTTATTAAAGTGCAACCCGTTCCACTGGGAGATTACTGACAACACGAAGCAAGCACAACAGAAGCTGCTCTTCAACGTGTGTGTATGCCAGCATATGTGTGTTTGCTTGTTCGCTACACGCTCATGTCTTTTAAACATATTTTCAGTTTCTTAAGTTAAGACAAAATCTCAGAAGTCTTCTCCTGAAGGGTAATGTTTTGATTTTGATGCAAACTCATAGTGTACAAATAGCAAGAAATTAATAGGAAGAGGCTCAAGCGTAATTGCTTATAATTAAGCAAGCAAAAATACCGTGGGCACTGTTTAAAAGATAATGTTTGTGTAATTGTATATATTTTTTTCTTTTCAACAAATCTCCCAAAATTAACAATGCCTTAATCCGTTTCTCAGTACTTTCCGACTTCTCTCCCCTGTGTTGTCCTCTCAGCCCCAAGCCCATTCGTTCCTCCTGAAGACATAGATCTTTAAAACACGTATCACACATCTATAGTTTCATTTTGAAAAAGAGAAGAAATTTAGGAAGCTGGGAACTTCAGTTTTCAAATCAAATAAACTTGTTTTAAAATACACTTGTTGGGGACTATTTTCTGCCGTGGATTAATACGTAGGGTATGGACTACTGCTTGTGTGGTAGTGACCACAATAAACAATGTTTATGATAATGAAGGGGCATGTGGCTCATAGTTGTGTTTTTAATAACTTTTCTTGGAGGTCAATGACACAAAGAAATAAGCAGGCTTTGGATAAACAGACAACTTGTGAGTGGGATCAATTAATTTTTGGTTTGCTAAAATACAGAATATCATCAGCCTTATTTAAATTAAGTGTAAGTGATGGTTATGTTATCACCACCTAAGATTTGAAAGTATACATGACATAAATATTCTTGATCATGCAGTTTAATATAGGTGTCCTGGTATATGATTTTATCAAATGCCTGCCGACCACTCAGAAACCAGTGTTTTGAAAGGTATGAAAGGATTTCCTTCTCACCTCACAATGTATACTGGGGTTGCGCCCCCCCTGTGTGTGTTCTGGACGATAATACCAAAACAAACTCATCATCAGCTCTCCTGAAGAAAACAAAACACACACAGTTTACTTCACTGCTCGAGCAGTTATTACAGCATTAAACTCAGCTTCTCTTGTGCTCTACCTGACTCTGGCTCTTCCCACAGAGCAGAGATCTTGGCCACGTAAGGCAGAGACTTTTTTTTAGGTCCAGATTTCAGCAGAACAGTGTCTCTGACGCGAATCAGCTCCCCGTCCCTCCGGACTCCCTCGAAACACTTCCTCAGCACCGGAGCCTCGTCTCCCTGGGAACACAGGCAGCAGGAAATACTGACTCCTCAAGCAGCCAGACACTGATAAGCTGTGAGCGGCTGTCGAGTAAAAGGCTCCAGGATGTAATTTGTATTGAATGACTCCTATGTCTCGACAGAAATGTGAACAGTCAGGTGGTTGTACGAAACTCAAAAAACCTGTGAATAAGCACTAACGGGACAATGATGCAGGTGTGATCAATCCTTCTAAACTCTCTTAGGACAGGCAAGTTACAAACATACATTTAATTACAAGCGGCACCGTCATGGCTGCGTCAAAAAGCAGCAGCATGACTTCCTCTACGTACCACAGAGAAAACCTCCTTCTGAAAGGGCAGGCCAACTGGCTGCCAGCCATTGGTGGATTTTTGGCGGCCGTTCTTTGGCTGCTTGGCAACCGTTCGCCCTCCGATGCTGGCAGAGCTGAGCTGCTTCTTCTTGTCCCTGTTGAGAGGGCAGACAGTTGAGCTGATGTTGCCGGTGCCGCGTGCCCTAGACCTCGCCAGACTGCTGGGAGACTTGGCACTCTGTGGACACTCCTTCGCCACCTGCAGGGGAGGCTGTGGATGGCTAGGGTCGGACAGGGGAGTCTGAATGTGGGGCACTGATAGGCCGGCTGGAGGCACAGTGGGAATGGGGCAGCCAGTGAGGGTTCTGGGGCCGGGACAGATGGGGATAGAGGAGGGACTGTGATGGTCATTGACAGTTGATGGGTAGTCATCTGAGGAAGGAACAGAAAAAGGCATAATGAAGTAGAGGGACAGTCCTATTAGGAGCAGCTACTAGATCAACAACCTATAACAAGGTTACACAATAGAGACATGAGCAACACTCAGTTGTTATTAATTCAGCTGAAGCAGCAGAAATAACACACAGAGCCTCAATTAAGGTCAATTACAGCCTTTAACAGAGCACACACACACACACACACACACACACACACACACACACACACACACACACACACACACACACACACACACACACACACACACACACACACACACACACACACACACACACACACACACACACACACACACACACACACACACTTCTAGTGAAAGACAACAACACTGACTGTATGGAAAAACAGGTTGTGCATACTCCCATGACAGTTGTGGTGATGACATTAAAGCTTTAGTGTGTATCTTTCTTATATTAATGAACGCCCGTTACATTCAAGCCATTGCCAAATGAGTTGCTGTGAAGCTCATTAAGACTATCAGCTCCACACAACACTCTCTGTATTTGTCAGTATATCCATGTCAGAAAATTGTGGCATTCGGTGACTTTCCCACACAAAATGTTTGCGAGAGAGCCCTAAAGCACATGATTGTTTTTATACTGGTACAGCCCTAAGCTCTCACAGACAGAAATTTGCCTCAAAGTTAGCAAAATTGCAATACTTTTTCTTTTTTACTTTGAGTATGTACTGCAACTGCCCTTACAAAGCACGTACTGTTGCATGCACTATGCAAACTGGGACACATTACTTCATAACATTGCGCCTTGAACTTTGACCCTCTTGTTTGTATATGTAGCGCAAAGGCTTGTGGGTCAGAATAGCCAGAAAAGCTTACTGGTGTGCATATTGCAAAATCCGACCGGATGCAGTAGGACATCCTGGTATTTTTGGCATACTGCATTTGACATACTATGTATTGGGACATACTAAATCTTTTTCTGGCATTCTAAATAGTATGGTAGTATGGGTATGGGAACTCTAGGGGCGTGACATGGAAGGATTGGGCTTTTGACTGGCAGG
Source organism: Percina caprodes (assembly GCA_013375575.1). Classification (NCBI taxonomy): domain Eukaryota; kingdom Metazoa; phylum Chordata; class Actinopteri; order Perciformes; family Percidae; genus Percina; species Percina caprodes. The sequence goes on from JABXJD010000013.1 coordinate 3,650,688, forward strand.
AGAACCACAAGTGTTACTAATACTAATAACATTAGCGATGGCTCTGTTCTTTTACAGTCTCCCAGTAAGTCATGACAGTGTGACTGAAAGCCAACATGCACAATTACTTCCGCCTTCATTAATTCAAATTTTTACACCTGTGCTTTTCCTAGTGTGACACATCAAAATGTCTTCTATGAAATCTATTTGTAAAAACCTAAAGACTTCAGTGCTCACAGCCTAACCTGCTGTTGGCTGCTGGAGACCACAGAAAGACAGCGGTGTGAGTTCACGTGTAATTAGTGTTGTTTCGAGGTCACATTCAGGTGTTTTAAACCATATGCTCACACATTCAGGCAGACACAGTGTGTGTGTGTGTGTGTGTGTGTGTGTGTGTGTGTGTTATACCACAGACATCACAAAGAGTTTTCCTGTTCTGGTTCACATCTCTAACTCAAACTCAGTTACTAACTGCTGACACTCAAGCTCATATAATCAGCTCATTAGGTTTCAGCTGCACAGGCCTTGTATTCACTCTCCGGCTGCTTGTATTCAGATGTAGACAAAAGAGGTCTTGCCCTTTATCTGATATTTTTTGTTACCGCCCACTCAAGTGATATTCCAAAACAAGAGATTAAAAATGCCTGACATAATAGCTATTTTCAGCACATTGTACTGCTGTGGAAGCTGGATTTCTTTCCCTTTTTTTTTTGGGGGGGGAGGAGGAGGAGGGGAGGAGGAGGAGGGGGAGTGTTTGCATTGCATAGAAAATAACCTAATAACTAGTGTGCTCATGAATGTTTAGTACTTACACATAATAAAAGTTTCATTTATTTAGTGGCTCTGCAGGGAGCTCTCAAAAGTCTGAGAAAATACTACAAACTCCAAATTTATAAAAGAAAGACTCATTTACAATCTGAGTGGGGGAAAGAGTTTGAAAGACCCAAGCATTTGCCAAATGTGGAAGTATTGAATGGGAAATGGAAAATGTAGAATCCCGTGTTTTTGGAACTTGACCGATTAACTAAAAACAATCAGGATATCTCTGCCTCTGTTGCTTTTATTACTACCTTCCTTTTTAAATTCGTCTATTGTAACCTTCCCAACTTGTGGAAGTGCAACACTTAATTGTTGGAGTAACCTTTTAAAACAGGCCTCTGTGAACTGTTTGGACACTGACAGAAAGTATTTTGTCAAACTGCTATTTCCAATATCTGAAATTAACCTTCAAGCTCAAGATTACATCTAAATTTTATGTTGTACTAATGTGGTATTTTATTTATACTTTGTGCCCCCTATTATTTATTTATTTCCTTTTTTTAGTTTTCTGTTTGTTTGTCTATTGTAAAAAAGGATTTAAGGTAAATTTATCTTCACTACATCACTACCACACTTTAATCTGCAGCAGAAATAAATATACATAGGCTACTGTATGAGGATTCAAAAATAAATAAGAGATAATGGACACAACTGTCCTTCTGCCCTAGCTCTATCTGAGGCACTAGCTGAGGAAGTTGTCAGTGTTGTTACATAAGTGCCATTTACACAGATACCAGTGCATCAAAAAACATTCTGACACACTGCCAGAGGTTGACAAAAACTAAACCTAGTAATGTCTGTCTTCTGTCTGCTCACCTCTTTTGATGCAGTGGTTACATTTGGAGCAGTCTGTGGAGTTGAAGGAGCACCCTCCCCTGGGGATGGCTGGAATCACACTGGTGTAGGAGGAGTAGCTGTTGATCCTGCAGGGCTCTCTGTAGCACGCCTCCACTGAGGTGCAGCAGTAGACTGGATGGGTAATCCCTGAGGGCTGTGGACCGGTGCTGGGGAGCAGCTTGGGTCTCTTGCTGCTCTTTGGGCACAAAGCGAGGGGTGATATGGGAGAGGGGGTGGTGTCCGGGTGACTGAAGTGGACGTAGTAGCTGGGGAAACAGGTGTACGTGTGCGGGCTGATGGTTATGGCTGCTGAGTGGGTTACAGAGTGAGGGGACTGAATATGGTGGTGGTGGTGATGGTGGTGGTGATGGTGGTGGTGGAACACCTCGGACAGTGAGCTGTCCTCTGGTTCCTTGAAGGTCTTGTCCTCCAGGAAGAGGGCTAGTCTGTGACAGTACTCAACACACCTCTCCTGGGAGCAGCAGTAGCAGGAAGACACCTCGGTCTCCACCTGCTCCTCTTTAATTGTTTTCAAGGAGAATCCCAGCGAAGAGCCACAATGGAGCTCATGTTTGAGACACTCCTGTCCTCCTGTGGTGCCCTTCCACTCTGGATCCAAAGCCTTTCTTTTACACAAACTACAGCAACCCTGGTTGGTGGAGTTCAGCTGGGAACGAACCAGATCCTCTGTACCCTGTTTTATGTGCTTTAGTTGGTCCTTGTGTTTGGGATGTGTTGTTCTTTTGGTCAGCGTTGATTCTCCACACCCTGGCTTACCACTAATCTCATCTTGAGTAGTAGCTGCCGCTTCACTCCCACTCCTCGGCTTGGACTCTGTCTTCTTTTGCCGTTTGGTTCCATACTGGGCACTGGTGAGTTTGAGCAGCGTTGCAGCAGTGAGGCCTGCCTGACGCCGAGGCGTTGGTGAAAACAAAGCCAACCAATCAATGTTCTGAGCCTCTGCTGCCGACCGCCTCTGTTTTTTAGGTCTTTCTTTTAGGTCTACTTTCCCTCCCGGAGGTACTTTTTTGGTTTTACGACCACTTTGTTCATTTTTAGTGAGACTATCTTTAGCTTTATCTTCATTAGAAGGCTGCCGTTTCTTTGTGAGATTTGAGGCAAGAGAATCGTCTCTGAAGAGCAGCAAGCTGTTGACAGCCTCAGCGTTGAGAGAGGCCATTCTCCGCCTGCGGGGCTCAAAGTTGGGTGCTGGAAACACGAGAAAGGCGTCAGATTGGTTGGTTTTTGGTTCCAGTGCTTGCCGATTGGCTGGGGAAGTTTTCTTTCGTCCAGATTTGGTCCTTCTTTGACTGGAGCTGGAGTGCAGCTTCTTCTTGACTTTACCTCTATTTTGTTTTCCAGCTTTTGGTGCGTCCTTTTCTTTACCCACAACTCTTTTCTGCTCCAGACGTGTGAGCAGGACGCAACAGTCCAGCGCATCTCCATTCCTCACTGCCTTTTTTCTATGTCGATGTGGCTCTGTCTTGTCCTTTTTTTTTCTTTGTGTCAACTCATTCTTTCTGTCTTTCCCTTTTTTCACACCACCTCCTTTCTCCTTGCTTCCCTTCTCCTTCCAGGGCTTCCCACATTTCACAGTCTGGCTCCGCTGAGCTTTCACCATGGTCTTAGCGTCCGGGGGCAGAGCCTTCACCTCCTCTTCATCCAAGTGGGTTCTACGATGGTGGGTTTCAGCTCAGAGAGACCCTTGAGCGAGCATCATCGTTGATCTTCACCTGGGTCCATACACTCACTGGGGAGACATGGATCAGACATCAACTGTAAAATGTAACCCACACATAGACAGAAAATCTAAGAGTGACTTAATGTAACAGATAGGATCTTTTGATGCATTATTTAACAACCACTTTTACTTAGTTTGCTATCAATATCTAGGTCCGCAGGGAATATGACAACTTAAACAACCTTTACATGCAAATAAACTGCACACACAAGATGGAAGAGGAAGTGAGATGAAGAGCACATTATGTTATGTTATGCCTGAGAGACCATATGTACTCCAAACTCAGTCCCATTGGTCAGCTCTGTCCTAGTTTAGAATTTGCCATTTTTACATTTAGATCATAATATATTAAGTGTGCTTTTCTATTTGCCTTTTCATCTTTGTATCAATAAAGACAATTTTCCGCCTTTTCAACCCATGTTGAAGCACATTAATTACTCACGCAATCCACCAGGAGCTCAATATTACAGTGATTCATCCACTTGGTGCTAAAACACAGAAGCACAACGCAGAAACAGATGAGACTTTAAGTTGATGTATTTAATATTTGATATGATGGATGCTTTTAGAAGTGATCTGGAGCCATAATTCCCAATGCCGCACCGATTTAATTTTAGCCATATGCACAGCCTGTATGGAGTGTATATTTCAATTTCTACAAGGTAAAAGGGGCAGTAAACTCTTTTAAATTTCTGTGAGGTATTAAATTAAGGCACCATTCTACAACATTTGGAGACACAAAAACAAACAGTATGATGAATGACAAATGACTCATGAGTCGATTCTTATTTCACCAAAACTGGCAGCGGAAACACTCGTTGCACAATAGCCTTTTCAGTTTCCATGTCAACAGGCTGGTACATAAAAGCACCTTCAGAAACTTTATAGTACAAGACACATAATAAGCTTTATGATCCTATGCAATTCAGAGGAGTCTCTGTCATCTCTCAACGCAAAAAAAAAAAAACACACCTCACTTAGGTGAAAACCTTTTAAAGTTCCTGATGATTCAACTGCCAGTGACCTTTATGCAATGACACTTCTGCATGCAGCATAAAGAGATGGATCATCCTTCAGCCCTGAAACACAATTATGCCAATTGACCTCCAAGAACTAAGTCAGTATGGGACTTTTTAATATTAAATGACTCTTCAGCCAGAAAATCATTCGCTTTCACAATCAGACATCTATTACGCTTATCCTATTCAGGGTGTTTCAGAAATGATTAAGTCTGAATCTCAGCTTCCAGACACACCCAACATACCCGACACATATACGGACTATTAGGCTATTTTACAAGCTGCTACTTATGATGGCACATTTGTCATTTGTTGTCTGGCATGTGATTGGCTGTCAAGCTAACGTCATATTTTTCTACAATCTCTCTACACTGGCAAGTTGTTTTGTTCTGCTTTGAAGTCAATCTATAAAATGATCCACATGCTGCCTTTTTTCTTGGTCTATAAACTTACAGTGTCTTAGAGCCCAGGTTGACATATTGAAATGTCTTGTTTTGTCCAACCAATGGTCTAAAGATATTCAGTTTACAGTGCTATTAAACAGAGAAAATATAGAAATTACTCACACTGGAGAAGCATGTGTGTGTGTGTGTGTGTGTATATATATATATATATATATATATATATATATATATATATATATATATATATATATATATATATATATATATATATATATATATATGTGTGTGTGTGTGTGTGTGTGTGTGTGTATGTCTCTAAAATCTTCTTACACTTTAGCACAAGTTGTCTAAATACATATAAAATACAACACAACTGATTTCTTCTGCTGTTTTTCCATACAGCCATTTGCCAAAATGCCATTTCCTGTTCTATCTATATGTCATTAAAAAATGTATTCTTCAACCACTGCCAAACACATTGCAGTCAGGTAGCTTGCGTCAAAAAGAGAATGATGATGGGATTTGACTCGAAAGTCGAAAGCAAATTCTGCTAAAAATGGTTTCTGCACTGCATAATAACAGATTAATTTAACCAGCTGCTTATTTATTCACAAGTATTTAACACAACTTCATCTCATCACCATGTGTGCATCAAATCTGCTATTCCTTTACAACCTGTTATCATGTAACACCTAAAGAAGGATTGGGTAAAGCAAAACCTAGTGTGCTTCACTACAAAGATCAGACAATGTGAGTTCTTTTATACTAACCTGAACATACCTAGTGACTTTAGTAAGCTGTGACTTGTTGCATCAATTTGTGTCAACAAAACATGATTGAGATACAGTACTGTACAGTAACCCATACCACAAATGCAAACCCACTTGAGTGGACGCAACTTTCTGGCTGGACATTTTCAAAACCATCCCATAGCTCTGTCTGCCCTTATTGCTGAATGACTCTGAACCGTGAAATGCAATCTATGAGAGAGAAATTTAATTTCCAGATAACAAGAGAACAGAAGGAACCTCGCATTGGGTTTCTGTCTGCGGATATCAAATCAATTTGCTTCATTGGAATAAGACAAGCATGCACAATGGAAGAACAGGAGCTCATTGAAGAGCATCATTACTGGACCTTCACCACACTGACCACAACAAATAAAACAATAGGTTAAAAGGAATACTGTGGTCTGATATTCACTTGTTTTTTCATGTTGTTAAGAAAACACACACACACACACACACACACACACACACACACACACACACACACACACACACATTTACAGTTCCTCCATTTATAACAATCGCTTGCATTTTTAAGGATTATCCAATCCAGGTTACATACATACAAGTTTATATATATATATATATATATATATATATATATATATATATATATATATATATATATATATATATATTAAAAACCAAATAGTTATTGGTTGGAGACATCCTTTTTCCTATTACCTTTTGAAATTAAAAATTGCAGATTGTTTCTACGCTTTTCTTTCTTTCTTCCTTTCTTTTCTACTTTTTAAAGACGGTGACATCTCTGAAGGTTGGTTTTGTTATTCAGATGGGTTTGAGATATGAATCTGAGAAGTCAGGTGATAATTAAAAGGAAAAGAGAGAATCAGAAACAGGCTATTTTTTCAACAAACATTTATGTTTATTTTTCAGACTTTCTCAAATAATTTTACGTGAAAAAGGTTGTGAACCAATAATCAGATTTTCCCAACCTTTTGGCTTGTCAATGTCAATTTGTGATCCCCTCATTGCAGGTTATGACCTCAGTCTGTGCGTTAGGATTTACAAAGGCCTGAATATCCATAATACAATATCCAGTGTTTCATAAAAATATCATTTTAACATGACTTTGTGTACAGGAAATATGTTTTTGATAGTTTCAGATTCATTGCTTCCAGTATTTTACAAGAAAAACAAGCCAAAATTGGAGAAGCCTTTTGAAAAAAAATTGTGTAAGAGACATTTTTCATTCTTATCCCTTTGAATTATCTTGTGACCCTTAATTTGGGACCCCCTCTTGGGATTGTGACCCCAGATTGGGAAGCTAATTGGGAAGCTAATTTAGTAGATCAAATGGAAAAACAGATTTCTGAAAATTACAGATATTAAAGGACCTGTCCTTAAACATTAAGCAATTTAAAGTAAATTGAGCATAGTTGACACATAAAGCCGACTTAAAAAGAACGATCTCTCCTACTGATGGCATGTGAACTGACTGTATATTATCTGAAGATAGAGGAGGAGGTGGCTGTGCTGCCTGGCTGTCACACACAGACTCATTCAGAGGACGGACATGGTGTAGAGCTGTCATCATGAGAGAAAAAGCCTGAGGCAGGAGCTCTCAGGAAACTGTGCTGTGTGCGCCTCTTCAGATAGTGCATATCACCACAAGTCTACTTTCCTGTAGCACATCAGCAATTCAACAATCCTCCACCAACACTAACCATCTTCCACCACCACCACCACCACCACCTCCTCCCTAACCCCCCCGTGCAGGTTCGGACACCAGCAGTTACAAACAAACCCACACATACTCACGGATCTGGATTACATTAAACAGAAATTAAGCAGATGCAATTAAGGGCAACGTTATTGCATGTACTGTAATCAGGCTGTGCGAAATCGCAGACTCGCCTACTGGAGCTCGTAGTTGGCCATGGTGGTGGACGGTGTTAATCTGACAGCATGCCGTAGCAGGAGTGCAGGCTGTGATATGAGAAGTGAAAAAAGCTCCTTAGCGGGGAAACGAGTCTAAAACATCCGAACATCCTCGATCAATCTGAGGTTTGAAGCGCTGCTAGTTAATATAAACATCATTAGGAGGAGCTCGTGTTTCAGACGAGTTGTTAGAAGAAGGCTACCCACCGATCATATCATCTCCAACTGTGACGGGAATTACAGCCGCGATTCATCATTACCTTGCGATTACCTTCGGGAAATGAAAATCCCCCCCTCCAAAAAAAAATCCCGTCCGTGCTGTTTCTGATGGTCAGTTTCTACCCGGCCGGGCTGTCGACCTGGGGAGCGATCCGCGGACCAAACAGCCCATAGTAGCTGGAGACATGGTGAACAAATCGGTGAGCGGTGACCTACTTCCGAAGTGGCATGCTGGAGATAATATTCATGCGCTGCCTGCATTCACATTCGCCGTTGCACCGGGACATCCCTCTATACCGCTTAGTCCCTGCATATTCCTGCAGGGACTAAACTGTGTCCGCAATTATGATTGGGACCCCCCGCTTTACGGTATTTTCTATATCTTTAATATATATATATTTTTTATTTCTATATCTCGAAAAGAAATATGCACGTGTATTTTTTTCCTGCTATATCATTTTATTATTGAAATACACTGTTGTATTTAAGTGTATAGAGAAAAAAAATTCTCACTGGAAATTGCCAAACTTCTAACAAATCTTCTTAAAAATAAGAAGTGATCATCTCAGAAATATTGACGTTCGCCACTACTGACCTTAAAACATATTAGGAAAAGTAGAAACTGAGAAACAAGTACCAAGGCCTAATAGCAATAAAACACAAATACACACATAGGAAAAATAGGTCCTACAGGGCTGTTATAGTGCCATACATGACCGTTAACTCACTACTAAATGTTTTAAAAAGTCAATAGATACTATATATAAAACATAAACCAGAAACTATTAGGCCTACTATAAACTTGTGCCAAGTTTCTGTACCATAAACATAATTAAGAAGAACTCACTAATGAGCACTACATTCAAAGTTGTATTCGAGTGATTTCTTTTTTCTTAATTTAGGTTTATCACTTAAAGGGGGCAAGGTGTAGGCTGGGGGTGTGGCCTTGACCAACTGCCACTTTGCTCCTTTGAAAGTCATGATGTCTCTCTCTCATGGGTGGGTCAAATTCTCTGGGTGGGCAAAGCAGAGAAAGTGGAGGTAACCTTGCCCCTTATGACGTCAGTCATTTCCACACTGAACTCTTTGGATGTGGAATAGAACAAAACACAAATTACTGTTTTATTTTTATTTGTTTAAGTAAATGTTATATCTTGTCAATATGTACTACACATTCTGTAAGTGTCTTGTCTTGCCCTGATGTTATGTGTTGAGGACCACAATGGAAATATGTCCTGGACTTTTTTGTGTTTTTATCCTCGATTGTATTGGATGTCTTTTCATGTGTAAGGCATTCTTAATGCAATTAAATAAACAAATCAAATCAAAAAATCATAAGGGGCAAGATTCCAGATTGGCCCATCTGAGCTTTCATTTTCTCAAAGGCAGAGCAGGATATCCAGGGCTCGGTTTACACCTATCGCCATTTCTAACCACTGGGGGACCATAGGCAGGCTGGGGGAACTCATATTAATGTTGAAAAACCTCATAAAGTGAAATTTTCATGCCATAGGTTTTTTAAGGCACATAAGAACAGACCTAACTTAAGGAAAATAATCAGTAAACTATAATATATATATAATATATACTAATAATACGCAGATACCTGAGCATAACTGTCATGCAAGGAAACTATAGGTCCAATAGAAATATAGTAACCTCATAGCCTACAGTAAGGTACAACTATCACTTTTAACTCACTATTGAATGTACTGTATATTAAAATATTACAAAAATTATACTAATCACTATGAGACTCATTGTGTATAAAACAGTGTCCCTGTAGCTATAGTAATGTAAACGGTCAACTCACTGAGTTTGCATTCATAATATAAATCCCCAAAAGAGTATTCCAGTAATTTTATTTCTGTCAGATTAATGACAGCAGAAAATAGAAGCATGTATCCCTCTTAATTGGTCTCATTTTCTGTATCCTCTGCTCTTAACGATACATGGAATCTGATAACGATGAGTAATCCATCGCCGTTCATCAGTTATAACACACATAAAATCAGCCAATTACAGTGTGTACACACACACACACACACACACACACACTGTCAATGATTATCACTCAGCTGCTGCACTCACTCAGTGGATGTTCAATTACAGAAAACTTCAATACCTGCACCAAACAGCAGGTTCAGTCTCTTAACAACAAAGTGATTGGAAAGCCACCATGTTATAAAGTTAGCATGTAGTCAGAATTGAGCTTAATTGGGATAAATGCTGATTGTCCTCATCAATATCAGCTTTGCAGTGAGTGTGTAATTAACAGCTGTAAACAAGCTGAGTGTGTTGAGTTAATGAGGCGTGAGCACCGGGGGAAGCAGAGGGAGTATAGACTGCTGAGAGCTGACCTGTACAGCAATAAACACACTGTAACTGCAGAGAGATGCACAACACCGATTGGTACGATTAAATGCTTCCTACATACAGGAAGCACTCACATACTACTGGTGATGACTGACATCTAAATTATTGCTTAAAAGCACATACTGATTAAAATCTCCAAAAAGTAAATTACATCTATAAACAAATACAGAATCTTATCTTATCTTAAACTGGGCCGGAAAACCAAAACAAGGAGCTAAAAGATGCTAGAGTGGAAGGATGATAATTATCTGTAGGTTCATCGCTCGGCGTGACTCCTCGTTTGATCCATTATTACTATAAAAACATAGTTTAAAGGTACATTTCCATTTGGTGTACATTATAGGAGTTTTGATAATTCCCACTGAAAGTGAGTATATCCAAGCATTCAGTGTAAATGCCTGACAATCAGAACTTCGACATGCCAATTAATATGAAGCAAGTCAAACTGGGTATTTTACTGTGTTCTGGGCTCATTTCGAAAAAGATTTCAATCTCACAATTACTTATTAAGTCAGGTGTAAAGAAATATCAATAACCATGAAAATGAAATCACCATTGTGGGAGGCAAAATGTGTGGGAATTAATCAATAAAATGAAAACCTTTTCTGAGAACAGTTAGGTATGACGTCTCATTCACAAGCAAGCAAAGAGGGGCTCTTAGAATCAGGCCAAGGAACAGACTGGTTCCTGTAGTTCAGAATAATGAAAAGTCTTTGAATCTCTAATGTCCGGAAAGCATACACCTTGCTGACATGTAACATGATTTTAAACTCAACATTATGGTCGTTTGTCTCGTCAGCCTTGTACCCCCATTAAACAAGATCTTGCCCCATAAATTTACTCCAGATTATGCATTTTTCATTCTGAAGGTGGAGAGATAGCATTGGGGAGAGAGAAACAACACTGTAATATTTTATTGATCCCTTTCTCCGCTTGCCCCTGACTGAAAAGTCAGAGCTCAGATTCTGCTGCAGACCAGCCGCCCTCCAGCTGCCACAGCGTCTGTGCACTGTAAACAAAAGGTTTACAAAATATATATACAGTGTGTCCTTGGACTGAAAGATTCTTTATATATAAAAAACTAGTTTGCAAAATCTCCTTTTCACATGTAAAAAATATCAATAGTTACAATGTGAAATCTGTGATGTTAGATGTATTGAGCATAGTACTAGATTTCAATTTAAGCCTTTAAAGCAAGACTATGAAAAGTTCAATTCATAGGAAACTAGTATCACCGCCTCACGATTGTACGCCTCTGCCAACCAGTCCAGTTGCAGTTTACATCCATGTCTGTCACCATTCATATACCTATGTAGTGAAGGCTTTGAAGGGATTTAATAAAAAGATATTAAGTATATTTTTTGGCAAAATGGAAGTTATCACTATATTATATATGATTTTTGTTTTGACCTTTGACCACCAAAATCTAATCAGGTCACCCTTGAATCCAAGTGGACGTTTGTGCCAAATCCGAAGAAATTCCCTTAAGGCCATTCTGGGATATCATATGACCAGCAGCATATAGTAGCTAATGTTAGCTAGCGTTAACTATCATTTTAATCTATATTTGAACAATAGCATAACATATAAAATGTGCTTTCAGGTCATAGTTTAACTTTACTGTTTTGGTTTACTCTCACTGCTCTTGTACAGTACTGTAGTTGTTTCTTTTCAGCAGCAGGCAGCTGTTTTCATTTGAATAAAGCTTTATAACCCCACTGTACAATTAGCAGCCAGCCACACAGTGGAGCATTTAGATGCTGAAGAGCCAGATCTTTCCCTTAGGAGTTGGTAGAGAACAGAGCTAATAGAGAGTGAATATTGGACATTCATCAGGTGGCCAGAAACATGACTCCAAATGAATGTTTATGTTGGATGTTTAATCAGCAACTGTTTGCTAACAAGTTCATCATATCAACCTAAAGCTAGAGTGTGGAACTTGTAAACGTCTGTTACATTCTAGCCCTTGCACAAACGAGTTCACACAATGCTGATTCAGCCAATAACCACCAGGGTAAGCTCTTGCCCCTGATTTCCACCAACTGTGGCTCCGGAACGCAGCGGAGTTAATAGGTTTCCATTAAAGTCAATGTGTGTATTTTCACTGACTGCAGAACGGCTGTGTTCCAACTCCGTCCCAGCTCCGACGATCCGCAGCCAACCGGAGCAGATACGCAGAGCTTCTATTTTTGCCGGATGGCGGAGAGCTCCACAGCAATTCAGCACAGGGCAGATTGTGCAGAACAAGACATCGAGCACAGAAACAAAATAAAACATCTGGTTAATTTTCAAAATAAAATACACTGTGCTCACGGAGGATCATATTTCCCCTTACTACACCTTGAAAATATCATAATGGGTGGAGACAGGCCTGAAGTCAACAGGTTCTGAAAAAGAAACTACATCCTGTTACAGAGCTCAACAATCTCACCCACAGCGGGTTCCGGAAGTAAGAATAAAATGCAATTTCTCCATTGACAATTGGAGTATAAGCCATAAAATCGTAACTGTCAATGGTCGAACACCAGCTACCCCACGACTAAGCAATTGTATAAGCTCATTTAGATGCCGAAAGTTCATGGGGCATGAACCTTGTTTTGAGATAAATGTCTTTTATTCGTGATATCTCGGATAAGTACTTCATTACCCACAAATCACCATCTTTTCCAACGCTTTTGCCGTTAGCCTCCACTGGGAAGCTAATAGTTTAACTAACAGCTAATTCGGCTAACGACTAGCGGACAGCTTGATTCAGTCTAAAATAATGTTGACTCAAACTAAACACTGGGAAAACAAGGCTATAACTGACGTAACAGCTATTATTTTTTTAACGGTTATCTTCAGGTTTTATTTTGAGGGTCTTTTAAAGTTTTTACATGCTGTCTCTGCTAGCAGTTAGCCGAATTAGCTGTTAGCTAAACAAACGTTAGCTTCCTTTTTTCAGTGGTGCGCGGTGGTTTATGGGATGAGTAGTTCCTTCGTTTGATAATGAAAATATATTGTACCTTTGACTTTTTTGGATTCTCTGTTCATTTTTTTCACTCAAAATGATATGTTTATGAGTCACGTGGTAGCTGGTAAGCCTAAGGCATGGCCTAAAACTCTTTATGTAAGGATTTTTCAAGATGTCAATGGGAGAAATGAATGGGAAATTTACTTCCGGAACCCAAGGAAGCTGTCAGTCATGGCTGCAGCCGTTCCTCAACAAATCCAGATTAGGTGGGTATTGAAGGACAGCAGAGAATGGAGCCGATGTGTAACGGAGCCGATCAGCAGCCGTTCTGCAGTTGGTGGAAATCCTGGGTCAGTATACCAGAATTGTGGTGTCTGTGGCAACATTCCCACGCAAGTGCACCGGAAGTATGCCAATACAGCTTATTTGTACTCAGACCAAGTAGTCCACAAAGTCCACAACAATGTTGTTACACAGAGCGTTGTCAACCAACCTTGCTCACTCATGGCTCTTAATGGGTCCGCTGCTTATCTCTCTGATTGGTTACACAATGTTATAAAGTCTTCTGGACATCCCAATACCTTTACAAGCAGGAAGGGAGGAGAGCCCACAGCGACAGAATCCAACTGCTTTTCTTAAGCATGTCAACAGTGTTGGCCCCAAGTGTCCTTCAGTTTGGCAGATGCTGTAATTACTCTCATTGCCCGAGGAGGAAGACAAAAGCTATGCACTCCAGCTTTAAATTATGATAATGTGTCAACGTTGTGTTCACAACTTGTTTCTGCTGCCCCAAGTGATAAAAAAAAATCCCTTCTTACTGGTGCTTTTTTGCAGCTTAAAACTAGCTTGTATGTGTCTGCTTGGAGTCCTCCACCTCATGTAACTTTTTAGTGGTCAATGTGCAATCATGGTAGTCAAAACTGGTTTGTCAATCTTTCTCTCTGTCCTTTGTGAACAATAGCCTAGAGGGCTCAATAGTAACGGTTGCCCTTGGCAGATTAAGTCAATTGGCAACCATTTTGTGTCCTCTGGTTGCCCCCTTTGGCAACCACCTGTTCATTATTTGTGTTTTTTAAATATATAAAACAAATAAAAATGTGCAAAACTGGAAAATCTTATTTCAAAAGAAGTCAATATTCTATTTGGTTGTCTCCATAAAGTTTAAACACTACCTTTGTGCGCAACACAAACACAATACATTTCAGTTGTCGTGCGACCACTTTCCACACACGCGTTTGTCGTGAAAAGATACAATACAGTACATATTTTTGTGCCTCATTATGGTGCCACCCAAATGTCTGCGCTACTCTCTGATGCTCCGTAACAGACATTAGAGGCAACAGAATCGCTGCAGGTCACACTAGTAAACAGCAGCAGGTAACGTTAGCCTACTGTTACCTGCTATCAGTTAAAATTAACTGGATTAATCAGTTAAAATATTGACAGTTAAACAGTGTAAAAGTCTGACTGTATTTCACAGTAGAAGATTCCAGCTGTAGGACATACAACCGTCTGCTGCTAAAGCTGAGCTAAAAGACACAAAGTAGCACTATGGACAAAACCGTGACCCAAACCGTGAGTTTTGTGATCCGTTGCACGGATCACAAAACTCACAACTCACTCACAACTCACAACTCACAACTCACAACTCACAACTCACAAAACACAAAACTCACAAAATGTCCTGGCAGTGCTGATGAATGTGAGGCAAAATGTTTACTGTCCATTTCACTATACGGCAGGAGAGGTAGTAAGGTGTACAGCAATCTGACATTAAAGTGGAACATGTTTTCAATGTGATGATTCATTCCCTATAACTCATAACACTCTACCTCATCCCTTCTAACCAATGCAGCAACCTGTCATTGCAATACAACTGGCTGATTACTGTGTATGTTAACCAAGGTTTTCTAAAGACTGTGTGAAAGAGAAGTATTTGTGTCATGCATGGCTGGTAGCAACAATGTGGTACATGACTTTTTTGAGTTTGTTTGTGTGATTAGAACCTTTTTATGAAAGATATTGTTTGTGTAAGTTTAGACATTTTTTCAAGCGAGAATATTAAAAGATAAGACTGAAACTGATGTTTTCTTAGAAAATACAGGACAATACAGGAACATCTACTCCGTAGGAATTTAGCACAAAAGCAAAAATAGATAAAAATGATGGAACATCATGAGGAGGCATAGATTGTGCTTGAGACAGCTGAGACATTGATGGTACAAAAGTAGGTGAGTCTATATTCTGAAGATGATCGCTGAATTTTTTAGACTTAGCATTCAACTATGCATGTGTAACTCTTGGAAACCTTACGTTGTTAGACAAGAGAACAGGTAGTAAGCTGTTATTTCTCTGCCTCAGCATGTAGCCTACAGATGTAGAGATGGCAGTTCAGCACTAGAGAGCATATACAGGACAGGAAGTGTAATTATCTGCTTCTACTGTTCCTCTTCAAAGAGACGGGGCAAGATGCCAGCCAGCCTGACTGGCAAAGAGGGAAAAGAGAAAAAAAAAGAGCTAGATAGATGGAGAGATTGTGATGAAGACTGAATTCAAAATGATGGAAGCAAAGCACCGAAGAGGAGTGGGGAAAGTGGAGAGCAAATCACACACCTCACATCTCATCGAGCAGGAGAAAAGTAGAAATCAGAGGGGCAATTTTTCACATTCAACCCTGCTTTTCTTTGCCTGACAGCTCCTCAGAGTTACATAGTTGGACATAGACTTTCTGGGAGAGCAGGAGAGAACAAGGAAGAAGAAAAATTAAGAGAATGTGTGAGAGATAGTGACGGGAGGGGGAGGGATGGGAGGCAAAAGACAAGAGAGTGATGGATTGAGATAGCACAGAGACAGAGAGGGATTGTCATCATCATCATGAACAATGACGCTCTGATAGAGGAGGCCGGTTGCTGGATTTTCGACCCAGCGGAGGAAGGAGGAAGGCGGGGGCAGTCGTTCGCCTGCCCACCTGCCAGGGCCTCAGTCATGCTTTTAGCATCTGCCAAACTGAAGGACGCTTGGTGCCATGTGCTTTTCACTGAAGGAGCCTGACATTTGTCAGTCACAGTGAGGGCTTCTGTTCTGTTAGGCCACATCCAAACAGGGTTTAACATCCTCCCTACACACACACACACACACACACACACACACACACACACATGTAAACAATCCCAGTGCGTGTGAGTAGTGAGCGAGACCCTGGCTCTGAAAGCTCCACATCCACTGCAGCTGTGGGCCGGCCAACAGCTGACGCCGCTGCTGTGGGTCTCTGTTCTGTTTCTGCTTCCCTCCCCACCAACCCTGCCTCCTCTTCTATGTTTCCATGAAACAGACCTGTAATTTTCACAGCTGTGTCTCTGGCATTGTGCCAGGGTGATTCAGGAAAAGAAAGACTGGGAGAGAGAGGGACTGGCTAATGGCTTTTAGAGGATTGCAGACTCCTGCACGGCTTTGCTAATCCTGAGACACTCAAGATTCAAGCCAGAGAAATATTCCGAACTAGATTAAGATCCAACTGTGAAACTCATTAGCATTATATAACGTTAAGTACAATTTTCTGTACATTATATGGTAGCAACAAAGCGCAATGCAGCTTTACAACTTGGTCTTATTGTTACAGTTTTCCCCACCATATCTATTGGTTAGGATAACATTGTACAATTGCAATGAATTGATGAATTGATGCTGAAATCTGGGAACACTTTGATACAACAAAGTCAAAAAATCAGACAGCTGGTAATTAGGTCAACAGTTTAGTAATTTTATCTAAACCTGTTATTTAGAGATCAAACCTGAAATTAGCGTAATAATCCCAAATTGCAGGAAATATTTTTAGCATGCAGAACTAAATGAGTACAGTGGGTCAAAGTTGAACCCGGAAGGCAGTCCGTAAACTCTGATGCATGTTTTCAACGGAAAGTTTGGGTCATCAGTTTTCTCTTCCAATTAAGAATGACTAATCTGGGTGGTTGTATTGTATGACCGTTGGTTTTTAGGTCCCTGTTGACTTCTTTTAAACAATCTGTCCCGCGGTTTCAGAACTCTTCAGGGTTAGGGGTTAGAGTCCCAAGGTTAAACATGGTTTGGGCCAATTTTAATGAACATTTGTATAGAAATGTGTATTATTAAAACGCAATAAATGACATGATAATATCCCTGAAGTGAGTCCTGCTTCATTAACCTGATCATAAAAGGTCTTCACTATGTGTGAATCTACTTTTACAACATTTAAGGGCATAGCTTTGGTCTCAGAAGTGAGGGGAACACTGCTAATAAATTTACATTTTAGGAGAACATTAACTGTAAATAAAAACACATAGATTAAATGGGAAGAGCTTTTTTTAGCTCTGGGACATGCCTGTTGGTCTCCTTTACAGGCTGCTTAAACCACCTGTATATAGCCTAAGGCATTATTCTTCTTCTTTAGTGCTTGTATGTTACATATTCCTGCATGAATATGGCTTTATTAGGGTCCCAGAAGGTAATTTTTGCATCTGGGCCCCAAGCAGGTTAATCTGGCTATGATCTCAGCAAACAGCTTGGTGAGTGCAATGTTATTATAACCAACAGGAATTATGGCAATATTTAGCAAAGTAAGACCCAAGATGTAATACACCTGAATTAGCCTTTAAAATTTGATTAAGAAAGATACCTGACCAATTAGGCACAATCTACAACTATTTCATCATATAAGTTATTTTTTACTAAGGTTAATATCACTAGCTTGGATATTTTAGATTCAGTTAAGTGTCAGTGCCAATGATTTAATGCCCAGCAGCCGCATGGCCATGCAAATATTACCCAAATGATGTAATAAACTAGAACTAACTTAGTCTACTGAAAACCCCTATACGGCCATATGAAATGCAGAAATGTTGTTTCTTAAGAACTTTTATGTTTGAAATGTCAGCTATAGGACTAGTGGATAAAATGAAGCTTGGTTGCTAAAGGTTGCAAATGGGGCAATTTGATTATTTACATTGATTAAGACAATTCATTTTTGTTTCATTTAGATTTTCACAATGAGAAAAGAAATGTTTTACCTGATAGTTGTCCAACATGCAACTCTTAGCATCTAAGTTACATTTTATTCACTAGGCCTATTGATGACATTTCAATCATAAAAGTTCAGAGAAAACAATATTTCTGGGTCCAAGAAATTTCCTATAGACTAACTTCCAACTTTAGCTGCTTGAAAATGGAGGAAGTAAAGTATCAGTAACTGACAGCAATAGGTTAAAACATTATGGCATTCAGTGCAAGGTAGCGTGAACTGAACTGAATAGCATCCAAAAAGAATCAGGCCCAATGAGCTGAGATCCTGTTAAATAATATTTAACAACAGCGTGACCATGACAATTTTTTTGGAAAAAAGGGATGTGTCAGTGTACTTTTCCAGTGCAACTTCATAAACAATAAAGGCATTCATATTGGGTATTGGTTTCACTTCCTAAAATAGATTTTTATGAATTAGATTTGCAAGATGATCCACACAATAATATGGACAATAATAATATGCATTTTAATCTTCTGACAACATGTGGCCTGTATCTGAGCAGGAAGTATTTGTCTCCTTTGGGACAGCAGGGAGGACATGGGTGACAGGAGGCATGTTCCGCTCATCCTTCTCCTCCACCTCTCTGTGGCCACAACAGGACACTTCTTCAGAAATAATGGGATTATGTCCAGGATTGATATCCAGCTTTATGGCTCAGGTGTGGGCACTGCACCTCTATCCAACATGCTGCTATGACAGGCCTGTCAAAGACGGCTGCAGAGAACTGACTAGACACAGATCTACCACGACCTCCAGAACTGAAGCTCTATTGTTATGCTTTTCTGTGGACAAGAGGCTTTTCAAACACCATTGTACTGAAGAACTCACTAGGCAACTTGTATGTCATGCATTATAACCCTGATGTCATGTTGGAACATGTACTTTTCAAAGGCCTTTCACAGTAGAAGGTGATCGCCTTTCCACATATTAGATGTTTTTTTAATCCAAACAGGGCTGCAACTCACACAACTTTTGTCATTAATCTGCTAAATATTTCCTTGATCTGAACACATAATCTATAAAATGTCTAAAAGAGAGAAACATGTCCGCAACAAGTTCCCAGAACCCAAGCTGAAGTCTTCAAAATTTTGTTTTATCAATCCAGCAAGAAGTGTTCAGATCCCTTACTTAAGTAAAAGTACAGTGTGAAAATACTCCTGTACAAGTAAAATGGGGTGGCAGTAGCTCAGTCCGTAGGGAGTTGGGTTGGGAAAAAAATACGGAGTGTGGATTAATGGCTGGAGAGATGCCACTTCACCTCCTGGGCACTGCCAGGTGCTCTTGAGCAAGGCACCGTATCCCCCCAACTGCTCAGGGCGCTGGTTCAGCTGGCAGCCCACTCTGACATCTCTCCATTAGTGCATGTATAGGTCCTGAGCATGTGTGTGTATTTCAGGCCTGTGTGTGAGATTTACTAACAAAGTGTGTACGCAGAGTGTAAATTGTAATTTCTCCACTGGGGATTAATAAACAAATTAAATCTTTAAAAAAAAGTACAGAATTATTATATAAACATCTGGTTGTCTGTGCATCTTCTAACAGCTGAATCAGGTGCTTCTCAGTTCCAGGGAAAGAGAAAATATGGCACCCAAGCACAATGATTGATATACAGACTAACATTTTAACAGTACTGTGTATTCTTTAGAGTAAAAATGAACAAAGACATAAGACAAACTCATATATAATATAGTTGACCTAGAACAAGGGTACAATTGCGACTGGATATCTGGAGAAATGATAGAGCAGAGCTGACTGACTTTCTGAAATATATAAACGCTGTTAGGAGACTGGAACATCATGGAAACCTTTATTCACTTTAGAGACTAAACACTTTACAAAGGAAACAACAGCACTGTTGAACCACAAACCCACTTCTGAAAACTGATAGTAATCAGCCAAGCTGTTGAAATGAATTGGGGTTACCCCACAGCATCTATCTCTTCGGCCTATCAGAGGGCCCTACATACAGATATGGAATTCCTGTTAAGAAAACAGAAGCTTTCACTAATTCTTCATGGACCACTTTCTCCTCTGGCGGGCAGGGTAAAAAACATTAGCCTTAAACATCGTAAGGTCCTCAAAAGGAATCCTTCTCTAGATGATATCGGCTCAGAGCTGCAATCTGAGAGACAGACGGTCACCACAAAATTATCTAACAGTCTCCAGGTTGTCTAGTCAACACGTCAGACGCCAAATACTTTACACATCCACATTCTGGTAAAAAAAAAAAAGACACCATCAAATCCTTCAAAAACTGAAGGATTTACAGCACACATTGTCTACATGCTAAATTGACTTTCAAAAATAAATTACATTAGATCAATGCAGTACTTTGTATACTTTTATCTTTGTAAATGTCAGATATATATATGTGTTGTATTGCTCCTGGTGTACTTATAGTGTGTGGGGTGTGACATTTGGATCCATTATCCAACCAGTTATCCAAAAAGTAATTGCACACTTGTTCTTGGTCGACTAAAATGCGTTTGCCTTATGTCTGTGTGCACTATTAACGGTGTGCATCAATCAATGTGCTCCTGTCCTTTTTCTCTCCTTGGAAGTATACGAGTATTTTCTGCAAAAAGGTAATTAAAATATTAAAACTGCTCATTATGCAAGCAGACTTATATCTTACATTATTATACATTCTATTATTGGATTAGTATTACTGAAGAATTTTCCTTTTGAATCTGGTTCATACAGAGCCCATTTAATCTACCATCCAGCCTACTTGTAGGTGGCTAAATGTATTATATGTTAAATACATTTAGTGGACAATACGTGGACAAGAAGTAGTGGAGTAGTAGTATTCAGAATCATAAATGGATACACTACAGTAAAGTACAAATAGATTTAAAGTTGCACTAGAGGGAAGTTTTGAGTAAATGTACTTACACTCCCAAAGCCAAAGATATTCAGTTTATTATGAAAGAAAAGCAGCAAATATCCACATTTGAGAACCTGGAAGCAGTGGATTTTGGGTATTTATGACGATTCAGTTAACTAGCTAATTGGTTAATCGGCTCATCATTCAGCTCTAAATCTAAAAGGAAAATGCAATTAGGACATTTCAATGCCTCTAACATGTTTTCCAGGATTTTAGCAGGCTTAAAACATCTTCAACATTCACCAAACAACCGTAAATGTGATAATAAACCAACAAACACAGACCCCGCAGCAGAGTCGAGCCTCAAACTTGACTCCAACCGAAGCTGCTCGAGTGACATTTTTCTGCGATCACGGGCTGGAGGAGTCTCTACTCACCGTTTCGGCGATAAAAGACGACTGAAGTGAAGAGAGAAGTAACAGAGAACTCCAAAAGTTGCCTCTCGGGTTTCTAGATCACCACCAAAAAGGAAAGATCTGTTTATCTGCTGTGCTGACACATTACTCCTCGATCTCGTCCTGTCCACTTTCAGTTTTGCCCGAGAAGCGATAAGAGTTGAAGTCTGTTGTGTTTTATCGCTTTGAAGAATAGAAAATAAGCAGATTTTAAGAAGGAAGATCACTTCCACAGGGCGAGAGTGATGCGTCAGGTGTACGCTTCCCGCAAGTGAAGGAGGAAAACAGAGTGGATCGGATCACATTGAGTTGATCGGCTGAAGCCTTCCCCCCCCCCCTCTTCACTCCAAACTGCACTGCCCCGTGCGCTACGCGTAAAAATCGGCAGTCGGAACACTTGAAACCACAATCCTGGTTTTAGAAGACGAAGTGATGCGTGCTAAGCATTAAGCAAGCTCCCTGCAAACTACGGCTCACTTCAGCGTGTTTTTACATAACAGCATCATCCGCTTTTTTATGTTGACGCATCATGTAGCGAAAACATGGAGTTTCTTAAAGGGCCACTGACGCGCCGTCCACATGTCACCGTCCCTGGCAGCAGCCCCGCTGTGGCTGACAGATGGCTTTCACCTAGTTAATGTCTTTAAGCCCTGTTCTTTTGACACTTGTATTAACCCTGGCACCAGCGGTGAGTGGGGATCTGGGCTCTGAATGAAGGATCTGTGGTGCTCAGATCTGGCTCATGACCAAAACCTGCTCTGACATGTGAGTGCATGGTGCCTCCTGGAGCACTGATGCGGAGCAGTTTATTGTCTCTCATGTGACTTTCTGTTTTAGTTTCATATAATTTCATAGTGGAACCTGGGATTTTGACATTGTGCTCCCAGTTTTGTGTGTGTTATTAAGATTACATTGTCCTGCAGTTTAGTTCACCAAACTAAAATAAAGTAAAATTAAAAAAGAATAGCAAATATATGTCATAGATATAGACCACTGCAACATACCGTAAATAATCTAACTGGCACATGACATGACTGAAACCCACACTAATCTCAGACAGGTGCTGATATACCATGTTTGCATAGGTCTACATTAATTACGTCTGCAAACTACTGCGAGTTCCAAGTACCCTTCTCCTAGCTACTTGGAGGCTACAAATGGCTGCTGCTTATGCATAGGCCTACTTTAAACGGATATTACTTATCCTGGTGTCACTTTCTAATAATTCACATCTGGAAAAGGGGTTTATGAGTTAAAACTATTTTTTTTTTGTTAATGTTTACAACATGATAATGCTTTTATAAATCAGTTATGATCTATTAACATTGCCAGGTTGTGGAAAATCCTTTTGTCCCATGTTTATTTAACATTTGGTAATACATGTATGTTGATATTCCATTATTATGAGTTTCTCACTTTATAACAAGCCAACGAGTCTGCATTTACAAGTAGTAAAATGTTAAATTAGTTGTTAAAAAATGGATTTTGATCCAAGGAAGTGGTAAAACAGTCCAAAAACTCAGCAAACTAAGCAAATTATTAACCACTTATACATGCATTGTAGTTCACATATACAAACCCTTTATGAAGAAGGTGAATAGCATCCAACAAATCAATGACTCACTTACATTAGCTCTAGACTCCATGCTTATTGTAAAGAGGGAAACCTTTGCTTGACAATAAGGCATTTAGTTAGTCTCCCCTGAAGGGAGGAGTCCTTCCTGCTTTATAAAGAGCCATACAGCTAAAAGGACAAAGCACACTCACAACCTGGAAGCCCAGAGGTTTGCATTGGAATCACTTCTTACTGATCTGCGAAGCAAGATGACTGATTTACTCTTTAGAAAGTGACAACGTATAAACTCTTTATAAAGAAGACATACTTTACATTTCTTCACTCTTTGTTAGTTACACACATTACAGAAATACACAAACATGGCCAGGACCTATATATGCACTAATGGAGAGATGCCAAGGTTGTCCATAGACAGGCACCCCGAGCAGTTGGCCCTTGAGCAAGGCACCAGTCTACACTCTGTACTTGGACTGTGTGGGGACTTGAACCAGCAACCCTCCGTTTCCCAAGCCAAGTCCCTACGGACTGAGCTACTGCCACCCCCAGCATGTTTTCTTGTATAAGTATAGAGACCTAAACATTACAATTATATCAGCAAAGCCATTTACTGGATGTAACAATCTGAACAATCTGATAACAGACTTGAAAAAAACAGTTGTCTACAAACTAACTGCTGTGTGCCACAGATGCTTCATCATCTCTAAAGTAAACCATTATCATTCATCTTGTCATTGTGCTTTTGAAAAGAGAATGGGCCACCTGCCACTATCAGCACAGGTAACTGGTGGAGATAGTTTGATTGATTGTCTTTGAGAACATCACAGGTCTTCAGAAGGGTTAACAGATAGATGGTATTTCGCTTGAGGTCTGTTTCAAACACACATGGATTTTTGTTTATAGCTTTGCAGCCCTCTCATCAGAACTATATACATTGATTTTTTTTTTAAATGACATGTCATTTCACATGTGATTTCTTGCATAATTGTACTTGCTTGTTCTCTTCAGATCCTACAATCAATATTTTAGGTTAATCAGCAGCAATTTAACTAAAAAACTGCTCTTAAAGTAAAATAATGAGGTACCTGTACTCAATTTACATTTTCACATTTTTCTCATTTGTACTACTTTGAACCACATGAAACTTTACTTGCTTACTATTTACTGGCTTTGCATATTAAGATTTTACATACAAAATGTGATCAGGTTAATAAGATAATGGATTTTTACGGATTACACTACCTAAGAGTAGTTAGTTATCTCCATCCTGGCAACCAACATAAAAGTACTTCCTAAATGTAATGCATCAATAATGATAACAAAAAACACTCAGCATAACTACCACTTTCACTGTTCTTACTACAGCACATTCTGCTGCAGTAACAACAGTCTATAGTGCAATATAAGACATTTACTTAAGTAAATATTTTCACAGCTGAAAGTTTCCCTAAATATTATCAATAATTTATACAATGACGCACAGGACCTATTCATGCACAAATGGAGATGTCAGAGTGAGTGCTCAAGGTCACCTGGCAGCACCCAGGAGATGTACTGGAATCTCTCCAGCTACCAATCCACACTGTACTTTAGCCCTAACTGGGACTTGAACCAGCAACCTACCCAAGCTATTGCCATATTCTCAATCAATTCCAGAAAGTGTCTGTGATCACAACACATGATAAAGGCTGGGTTATTTGTGTTAAACACTCTTTTATGTTATTTTCTACATTCATGCATCACTGATCTTCAGGATATATATTCGTACTAAATATTTTAATCTTATTTCTTACTAACATTTAATTCCCTTCACCACTGTGTTAGAGATAGTAATGCCTTGTTTCCGGTAAAAGGGAAAATCCACTCTGAAACATGTATTATTCAAAAGCACTGGGATAGTTTCATTATTGTCTGAACCACTCTCCCCATTAGAAACAAGGAGCTCTGTTCAGTGGCTGCACGGGCATTACAGACACATGTAGGTTTTCTTTATGTTTGGTTTCACTTAACTTGAAGGTATCTACATAAGAGTGACATGACACTGTCATGAACATGTCATAAACATTTGTGACCTAACACTTCTTTTAGTGTGTCATTCGGTTTTGGTCATGACAAGTTAGGGCTCATGTGTCATGACAGTGTCATGTGTTCATGAGCGTGGCATGTCACTCTTATGTAGATACCTTCAAGTAAAGTGTTACCAAATGGTTTTTTACGGTTTTTCTAAATGCAATCCTTCAGTAGAATTGACAAACTCAAGTCTAGAAATAAATGAAACATTTCTTTTATTCATGGCAAACAAAACTACTTTTTTTTTTTTTTTTTTACACTGTACATCTACAATTTGTCCTTTGGAGAAGATCTTTAGGAGAGTTTTTCCAGTCAGACTGTACAGACAGTACAGTGGAATGTTGGCTCCCAAAAGTGGACAATTTTTATAATACTAAATCTCTACAACAGAATACTCTGACATTAGCTGTTTTAACAATAATCAGTTTGCATTGAAATCATGAATCAGCCCATATTATACTTAGTGTACTGCACAGATGTACTGTGTGACAATGATTTTGAAATGTGTGCTAATCCAATATCCTAACAGCATCAACAATTCAAACAGTGTAAGGCCCTGGGTGTGAGTAATTGTGTTCATCCACAGCAAACCACTTTGTACAGTCTTTAGCGATTGCCATTTTTCAGTTTGTATTATTTGTACAAGGAGTTGAAGGCTCGTCCAATAATGAGCCGGCGAACTTCACTTGTGCCTGCGCCGATTTCATACAGCTTTGCATCACGCAAGAATCGCCCCATGGGGTAATCGTTGATGTAGCCATTCCCACCTGTTGACAAGAGATTCAAGTTGGTGTGCAGTAATGCAGCGGGTTGCTTTAGAGTTAAGTGCACATACTGCAGAAATAAAATGTGCACTAAATGAGTCCCTGAGCTCTTTGTCAGTTGCTGCTGATAAAACTTGTGTTTCATGCTGATAACTCAACCAATGTACATTTTGCACCTGAAATATAGTCGTATGTAGTATATGATGTATGATATATGATGTAGTATAAAATATGAGGAAAAAAAACATTCACACTTGATTAAGTTGACACAGCCATTTGTTTGCATAATGACACCATTCTGTGTACCAAATACTATATGTAATACTATAATGTTTTTCAATTAAAGGGATTTTAATGGGAAAACAAGGCGATAATATGTCATGAGCACTCAGTTTCATCAAAGCTTGCATTGGGTTTCTTTCTGTAGATATCAAATCAATTTGCTTCATTGGAATAAGACAAGCATGCACAATGGAAGAACAGGAGCTCATTGAAGAGCATCATTACTGGACCTTCACCACACTAACCACAACAAATAAAACAATAGGTTAAAAGGAATACTGTGGTCTGATATTCACTTGTTTTTTTTCATGGTGTTAGGAAAACACGCACACACACATCACTGAAGGCATCAAAACTATGAATGAACACATATGGAATTATGTACTTAACAAAAAAGTGAAATAACTGAAACCTACCTACACTTTATATGCACAACCTACACTTTAGATTTTTGACTTTATAGTTTTGATATTTTGATATTGACCGTCATTTCTTAAAGTAATGATGGCCACTTGTTTCTCTTTACTTAGCTTTACTTTTCTCTTTAACAGCTGTCCAATAGGACTGTCCGCTGTGTACCAACCTGACTTCTGCACAACACAACTGATGGTCCCAATCCCATTGATAAGGCAAGAAATTCCACTAATTAACATTTCAGGTGACTACCTCATGAAGGTCATTGAGAGAACACCAAGGGTTTGCAGCACTATCAAAAAAGCAAAGGGTCACTACTTTGAAGAAACTAGAATATAAGAGATGTTTTCAGTTATTCACACTTTTTTGTTAAGTAAATAATTCCATACGTGTTCATTCATAGTTTTGATCCCTTCAGTGAGAATCTACAATGTAAATATATAATACATACACACTTGACAGTACTGTAAAGATTTTATTTTAAGGTTTTCATTTGAGCCACTGGGTTTGTTGGCACTTACCCAAACACTGAATGCCATCCAAAGCAACTTGAGTGGCATTCTCCGCAGCATACAGGATCACTCCAGCGCAGTCCTGCAACGACAACACAAGTTAACACAGCCACTGTGTGCAGCGGTGGGGAAAAAAAATTTAACAACAATTTAAGAAAAAAATAA
Organism: Percina caprodes; assembly: GCA_013375575.1. NCBI lineage: Eukaryota > Metazoa > Chordata > Actinopteri > Perciformes > Percidae > Percina > Percina caprodes. The sequence continues at coordinate 3,677,843 of JABXJD010000013.1, forward strand.
AATATGATGCTGGCTTGGGAGTGACAACAGAATTAAAACATCTTTCATTCTTCATAGGGTGCCATCATGTTAAGTCTAAGTCTGAACATTTTATGCAAAATCAAATCAATATGAAACGTCAAACACATATATAACTACCATCTAGCACTATGAGATTTTATAGTTAACTGATAAGATTTTTTTTAACCAAAACTCTTCAAATCCTTTTCTCAAAGTTTTGACAGCTCTGAAAAGCTAGCTCTAAATTTTGCAAATGGTGCAGTGGTTTGGCGTTAAACACACCGTTCAAAGAGATCAATTAAGATAATTAAAAACAGATTTTAAATGAAAGCGTGTTTTATGAGGTCACAGTGACTTTGACCACCAAATTCAGACCGGTTCATCCTTAAGTCCAAGTGCACATTAGAGCCAAATCTGAAGATATTCCCTTAAGGCGTCCCTGAGATATCCCGTTCACAAGAGTAGGATGGACAACCCAAAAAGTTGTAGAAAGAACAATTATCTCACACACAAGCAGAGCGAGAGCGAGAGCGAGAGAGTATATGGTCCAAATGCATTTTGGAAAACACAGTAAAGCAGGGTGCAACAGGAGTAGAGAGAGAGAGAGAGAGAGAGAGAGAGAGAGAGAGATAGAGAGATAGATAGATAGAGTGGTGTGAAAAAGTGTTTGCCCCCTTCCTCATTTCCTGGTCCTTTGCATGTTTGTCACACTTAAGTGTTTCGGAACATCAAACCAATTTAAACAATAGTCAAGGACAACACAAGTAAACACAAAATGCAATTTGTAAATGAAGGTGTTTATTATTAAAGTTGAAAAAAAATCCAAACCATCATGGCCCTGTGTGAAAAAGTGATTGCCCCCCTTGTTAAAACATACTATAACTGTGGTTGTCCACACCTGAGTTCAATTTCTCTAGCCACACCCAGGCCTGATTATTGCCACACCTGTTCACAATCAAGGCATCACTTAAATAGGAGCTGCTTGACACAGTAAGGTCCACCAGAAGATCCTTAAAAGCTACACATCATGCCGAGACCCAAAGAAATTCAGGAACAATTGAGAAAGAAAGTAATTGAGATCTATCAGTCTGGAAAGGGTTATAAAGCCATTTCCAAAGCTTTGGGAATCCAGCGAACCACAGTGAGAGCCATTATCCACAAATGGCGAAGACATGGAACAGTGGTGAACCTTCCCAGGAGTGGCCGGCCGCCCAAAATTACCCCAAGAGCGCAGCGACGACTCATCCAAGAGGTCACAAAAGACCCCACAACAACGTCCAAAGAACTGCAGGCCTCACTTGCCTCAGTTAAGGTCAGCGTTCATGCCTCCACCATCAGGAAAAGACTGGGCAAAAATGGCCTGCATGGCAGAGTTCCAAGGAGAAAACCACTGCTGAGCAAAAAGAACATCAAAGCTCGTCTCAATTTCTCCACAACACATCTTGATGATCCCCAAGACTTTTGGGACAACATTCTGTGGACCGATGAGACAAAAGTGGAACTCTTTGGAAGGTGTGTGTCCAAGTATATCTGGCGTAGAAGGAACACTGCATTTCATAAAAGAACATTATACCAACAGTAAAATATGGTGGTGGTAGTGTGATGGTCTGGGGCTGTTTTGCTGCTTCAGGACCTGGAAGACTTGCCGTGATAAAAGGAACTATGAATTCTGCTGTCTACCAAGAGATCCTGAAGGAGAATGTCCGACCATCTGTTCGTGTACTCAAGCTGAAACGAACTTGGGTTCTGCAGCAGGACAATGATCCTAAACACACCAGCAAGTCCACCACCGAATGGCTGAAGAAAAACAAAATGAAGACTTTGGAGTGGCCTAGCCAAAGTCCTGACCTGAATCCTATTGAGATGTTGTGGTATGACCTTAAAAAGGCCGTTCATGCTCGAAAACCCTCTAATGTAACTGAATTAGGACAATTCTGCAAAGATGAGTGGGCCAAAATTCCTCCAGGACGCTGTAAAAGCCTCATTGCACATTATCGCAAACGCTTGGTTGCAGTTGTTGCTGCTAAGGGTGGCCCAACCAGTTATTAGGTTTAGGGGGCAATCACTTTTTCACACAGGGCCATGATGGTTTGGATTTTTTTTCACCTTTAATAATAAACACCTTCATTTACAAATTGCATTTTGTGTTTACTTGTGTTGTCCTTGACTATTGTTTAAATTGGTTTGATGTTCCGAAACACTTAAGTGTGACAAACATGCAAAGGAACAGGAAATGAGGAAGGGGGCAAACACTTTTTCACACCACTGTGTGTGTGTGTGTATGTGTATATATATATATATATATATATATATATATATACACATACACACATATATATTTTATTTTATATTTATATATATAAAAAAAATCCTCACCATTGAATTGAAGTGTCCTTTGTCACAAGCCCGGGCGACGTTGTACACATACTGCCGAGAGGAGCTCAGCCTGGTGTACATGTCAGCCATCTTGCCTTGCATTAGCTGCAAACAGATTCATATAAAGTATTATGGTAATTTCACTCAACTCAACTTACAGTATTAAGTTCTACAGCTGCCAGCTTCACACCAAAAGGTATTACATTTTACAAAACATTTTAACAGGGACTTTTCAAACACTACTTGTATAAAGTGAAGACTGAAGGTCAAACCTGAAAGTGTCCAATCTTTTGTCCAAAAGCTTCTCTGACATGCAGGTAGGGAACAGCATGGTCCAAAACAGCCTGCATGATGCTGAGAAGTAATACTAATGTTGAAGACTGCTGAACATGTTAAACAAGTCTCATATAATAGGATATTTATATTCAACAGCTCACATAATGGAAATTGCAGGATGCCAAAAACTAAAAACAGGGTTTCTGCAGGTTTAACCAAGTCAAATTTAAGACTTTTTAAAGGTCTAAAATTTTGATTTTGAAATGTTATTTTTTAAGACCCCGCTGAAACCCTAAAAAATGTTGATGTCTGCCATGTACTTTCCCTGGATTGAGTCTTCTAACTTGATCATTATTTTAATGTCAGTGGGGTGAGTTTGTCCAGCACCAACTCATTGGCCTAATGAAGGAGTTGGTAAAAGACTCCTCCACACTAGTTTTTGTTTTGGATGCAAGCAAGCAAGCCACAACGTCTGACCAGTAGACACAAACTATTTCCTCAAAAAACCCAAAGCAGAGTTATGATTATTATATTATTATTATAGTTATGTTATTGGCATTGTTTTGTCATTGATTACATGCCACTTTGCAACACAATTATACAACAGATACCTTATTTATTGATATTGATTTATTTCAATATCGAGCAATCCAAACCCAAAGATTCTTTTGTAGCTTAAAATAATGTAATGTACCAAAATTGTTTCAGTAGTTCATTAACTTGTTGGAATGAGACATAAAAATAATGGTAACAGTAATAGACAATTCCACTCCCAACCTGTAGGGGGAACGAAGAGGAAAAGTGCTTTGGTACCTCCTGTAAAGGTGCTGGTAGCTAATGCTACGTCTATAACGTAATATAGCTATAGTTAATTCTTGGTGGGTAATATAAGATTGACACCATTCAAAATGCTCAGTTATTTTAAATATGATTGTTTTGACCACGGTTAACAACTCTGAGCTAACCCTCAAATTCATCAGTAACGTTAACTGCATAGATAGACGACTAATCTAATGGTAATTGAGCTAGCTAGCACACCCCTGTCTTCTGGCTCAGTCTACTGGCGCTGCAAGGCTTCAGTCGGGATGAGAGCTGACAACAGGCCCGGGGACACATCCATTCCACAGTCAGCCCCCAGCCAGCGAGCAACCATTCACTATCATTACAACCACGGCCGGGGGAACACATCCAAAGTCAGCCCCCAGCCAACTAGTAACCATCCCGGTCAGAGCTTAACTCTGGTGCTAAAGATGCGACGGCAGTTTAGTGAATCGTCAGCAAACAGACACAGGCACCCAAGTCAGAACAGTGGCCATTTGTAACGTTACACCTCTGTTAGCGTTAGGTTCCCCCCCTTTCACTTTTAGCCATCTTTACAGTAAGCTAAATTTACCAGACAAAACAGGGATAAGACACCAAAAGGACTAATACAAATAGTAATTTTAAGACGAGATAGCATTGGATCTGGACGGGAAGGATAACTGGGAGTTAAAGAGGTTTCGTCGTGATTCTGCCTTCTCACTGTGCGACACAGGCTTTTGGAGTTTCGCGATTTCGGTTTTATTTTGCATATCGTTACAGCCCTAGTAATGAGCTCAGGCAGCATGATGTCAGGCGGACCAGCTTTTGTAATTGGCCTGATTTCTCCACTTATTACTTTACACTGGCTAGAGGTGACAGAGGAGGTAGCATGACAAAAACACATATGGACCTAACATATTTCAAAAAATTTAAGTAAAAACAGTTTTGTGTGGCAGGGCACCTTTAAACTTAGTTTGTGACCCGCTAATTAACAAACAGAAGAAGACATCAACCGACATCGATCTTTTTCCCCGCGGAGAAGACAGCTAGAATCGATCCAGAGTTTAATGGTTAGTATTACGAAGTTATTACGCTGAAGCTCCGACTGTGCGGCGAGCAGTTTCATAACCTGTAATAATAAAAACATCCCGTATGTCGCGTTAAATACTTTCCCCAGTGTTTTGGTACAGTTCATTTTAACACCTGGTGCAAGCCATATGAGAGTAGACTACGCATAAAAGTCAAAGTTTTGAGTGCTTTAGCAGCAATGACCTGACGCCCTGAAGACGCAGAGACATTGTCTCGCTCCGCCTCTCTGCTAAGGCCCGTTCACGTAACAGCAGCTGTTAAACTGTATTTTACACTGTGATGGTTCTATTTGCAACAATCAGCAGTTCACATACATGCCAAACTGTAGGGGCAGTTGTTACTCTACATTCTGGACAATTTATTTATCAATATTTCAAAATAGAAAACACATTTCATAATGTTTTGTATTCATAACACTATTGTTTTATTGTACAAATTAGTAATAGCAGTTACCTTATGTAAGTCAACTGAGTAGCAAAACATGCTCCTTTGGAAAAAGATATGGCTTCCCTTACTGCATTATATCATTAAATTTAAAAATAAATGTAATTGTTACCTGCAAAATTTTGTAGTTAAATATTTGTGGGACAATTAACATAAGAAGTCTGCCCCTCTTTCCGTGCGTGCACCCCCCACCCCAGGTCAACTTCCATTGCAAATAGAATCTAATTCTGTGGGAAACACTGATCACATTATACATTAGTCCACTGTACACCGTTTACATATACTATATATGTTTTTAATAACACCACTGTCACTTTATCCTTATATTTTTTTATGTTTTTAAATCTATTCTTATTTTATTTTTACATACTGTACCTTTTATTTTCTTTATTCATCTGTATTTATTTCTGTCCTTGTGCTGCTACAACAACCACCAAATTTCCCCTCTACAGCACTGAGCACCATGTAAAACAGTTTAATTCAAGCTTATTTCTGATATGAACTTACCCAATAGGGCCCGATGAAAGCACCAGCCTCTCCAGATCTAAGCCGCTCATCATCACATAAACCCCTTTGTTCAACGGACCAAGGACATTCTCCTCTACAAAAACAGAAAATCTTAATCAGATGATCAGATTTGGCTTAAACAAAGAAATGAGCCAAGAAAGAATGATCTATGGAGTGTCCTTTTTTTTTTTACACATATAAGCACACACCTGGTATTTTGCAGTCTTCAAAGATAAGCTCGCAGGTATTGGAGCCCCTCATGCCCAGTTTGTCTAGCTTCTGCGCCGTGGAGAATCCAGGCATTCCCTACAAAACACACACATGTGCAAAAACTTATTTTTGTTGCTATGATTCATGCTACTTTTGCATAACTTGGTATTATATTAATTCAAATGCAATACCCAAAACAGACCAAAACATGTAAACACGCCACGTCCCGAGCCACAAGTAAATCCCAAGACCAAGAAGAATAGACTCTATTTGACTGGATTTACCTTTTCAACAATGAAAGCTGTGATGCCTCTTTGATGGGCCTTGGGATCTGTCTTTGCATAAACAATGAGGACATCAGCATCTGGCCCATTTGTGATCCAGAACTTGCCACCATTCAGAACATAGTAGTTGCCTGCAGAAAAATACAAAGTCAAAATAGAAATGAAGTGGAACTAAAAGTCAAACTGCAGAAATAAGATTTTATAACTCTTTCTCTGGATCCATGGTCAAAGTGGTATTTAAAAGTTAAGAGAGATGGTGTGAGTGCAGAACTGCAATTGTAGTTAGTTAATTGTTATTTTATCATAAACAATTTCGGGCTACATCTCAACAATTTCTGTCAGCCTGGAAACATCTCAGTCCCTCTGGTTAAACCAGAATAAATTATACACTACTCTTTCATTAAAATAAATCACATTTTGAGCATTCAACTTTATATCCTGCATTCTGGTGAAATATTTCTGCTTTTATTCTGCATCAATTTATGGTGGAAATTTATTTATCCATGTAAGGGAAAACACAGGATCAAATTTAAATTAATTTTTATAAACCCCTGGATTTTAGTAGCTAATTTGTGTTTCAGCAAGTAAAATTTAAAATATATAACGTATCTGTGTTCTCTGAGATTCGCAGGATAAATAGTTAATAGTTAAATAATGTTAATAAAGTCATTATTTAATGAGAATTAAGTCATATTTTAAGAAAAAGTTCACATGCTCCAATAGTCTGCTGTGCATTACGTTATTGCTCTGCTGACATGGTAGTATCTCATTCAGACCAACTGACAGACACAGAGCCTCGTTTATGACTCTGGTCTCTAATTGAGATAAAGTTTAGGTAAGTGGCTGAACGCTGCTCTTCATTGTAGCAAGCAGACACTACACTTTGATAATTTAATTTAATTTGTTTATTAAAACCCAGTGGGGAAATTACAATTTACACTCTGCGTACACACTTTGTTAGTAAATCACACACAGGCCTGAAATACACACACATTCTCAGGATGCATGCACTAATGGAGAGATGTCAGAGTGAGTGGGCTGCCAGCTGAACCAGCGCCCTGAGCGGGTGGGTGGGGGTATGGTGCCTTGCTCAAGAGCACCTGGCAGTGCCCAGGAGGTGAAATGGCATCGCTCCAGCCACCAATCCACACTCCGTACTTTTTGGTCCATATGAACTTGAACCAGTGACCCTCCGGTTCCCAACCCAACTCCCTATGGACTGAGCTACTGCCACCCCAATAGTTCATTAGCAGAGGAAATAAAGCTCCAAAAAACAGCCTAAATTTTTTACTCTTATCAGGCTATTTAGGTTGTCAGAGAGGTGATGTGACATGAGATGGTGTTAACGTATACACAGGTTACACTATCAGAAGATAACACTGTGGTCTTGCAGGACTAAATGGTTAATAGGTTTTAACTTTTAACCTTGCTGCCATCTTGACTAAAATCTGGCCATCCAGCACACACCTGCCACCTTGCTGAGTATTAAGTCACTTGGCAAGTGCAATAGTCAATGTGAAAAGGTTTAAATTAATAATTTATGATCAGCAGCAGGGCAACCACAGCATATCTAGCAATATTGAATGGCCACACATTTTAGATGGCAGGCCTATACTGTAAACATGCATGAGTAGAAATATAAGAACTATAAGATAAGATGTCAGGTGCTGCAGAAGCACAAGGCCAAAAATAAGTGCAGATAAATCAAAAAGAGTAAGAAATAACTAGAAGTATGTATATAAACTACAAATATGAATAAAAGTAAAGGCAATACAAGAGAAGTATAGAAAAAGTACAATACAGAATTACTTAAAGTAACACTAACGCATGGGGTGTCCTACCTTGCTTCTTGGCTTTGAGTTTCATAGCTACAACATCAGAGCCGGCGTTGGGCTCACTCATGGCCAGGGCTCCTACATGCTCTCCTGTCATTAACTGGCAACAGGAAAACCGTGATTAAGAATTTAATCCATCTTAGTTTGTAGTTTTATGTGTGATTTAAACAGTTGTGTATTATTTAGTTAAGTATTTTCATCCTGACCTTTGGCAAGTACTTCTCCTTCTGTGTCTCGTTGCCGTGGCGTACCATCTGGTTGACACAGAGGTTGGAGTGGGCACCGTAACTGAGAGCAATGGCTGCTGACACTCGTGACATTTCCTCCATCACAATGACATGATCGAGGTAACCCAATCCTGTGCCCCCATACTCCACTGAAAAGAGATGTAGAGAGTAAATAATAAAAATTAAAAAAACAAGAGAAGATCAGTTTCCTATAAGTAGCTGTAATGAAACTACCGTAATGACCATTTTTGTCTCCAGCTGTTTTACCTGGAGCAGTGATCCCAAGGAGTCCCATCTCCCCCATGTCTTTCCAAAAATCCTGGTGGAGAGATGACACAAAGTGTAACCTCAACAGAACTCCTGCTCTAGGTATTATGGCAGATTAAATGTGGAAATACACAACTCCCACATGAGACACAGCAGGGGTGTGGATCATATTCAGGACAATGCTGCCACTTTCTGAACTATTTAACCCAACCAAGGAACTACAGGTATGGTGCACAATGGAACTTTTCAACTCACCCGCATTCCTGGAAATTCATTTGTCTTGTCGATCTTGTCAGCTTGAGGTGCAAGCTTTTCTGCACAGAATTTACGAACTGTCTGCCTGAGCTGTGCAAAAGACGTGACACAAACAGTAGTTTAAAATAACCCACTCATATATGTCATTGTTTCATTAAAAGGATTGAAAAATGAGCAGACAGGCATTAGTTACCATGTTCCACCTTCATTTGACTGCATGGCAGACTAAGATATAGATAGATATAGAAGTGTGCCGTTTGAATTACAGGTGAATGTGCTAATCTCTTTCACAATAATGCGGAAATCTGTTAACTGACTTTACAGGTATATTCAATGTCATAATAACCAGAATTAGAGGACAGACACTTTCACCCAATCAAATCCCTTATATAAACCCCACCCCTGCCCTCCTCCCAGTGTCCAGGCTCTCTTACTTGGTCCAAAGTATTGACCAGTTGTCACCTTGTGTTTAGTTGATGCAACTGGAGTAGAAATCATGTCAATGTTGACAGCCTTTCACACCTTATCTAACTTACCATTATGATATCTTGAAGTTATAGCTGGCAGCGTTCTAGCAGCTAATTGTGGTAGCTAAATCAAGCTGGTTACGCTTAAAAAGCTGCCCCATTGTGAAGCCATTAGTGCCACTTGTTTAATAATTAAATAAGAGCAAACTAAATTATCTGGACTGACACTAGGTAACTAAGCTGTCAAGTGCGAAACAACTGTTTGCTAGCTAGGTGGTTAGCATGGCTAGCTATGTCGGCTAATATCAAGGTCTCGTTATGTCGTCACAACATGCACAGCGCCCTAAATAACGTCTTTTTTTGTCCGTAACATTTATAAACCAAACTGTACTTTAGCCTTGTTTAATTAGACTCTAGGACTGTTTATTTTTACCACCAGCTGTTGTCCGCGCAGATAAGTGAACTTTGTCCTGCTCGTTAGCTAACCTGTATCTGGTCGTCGGTGAGTCCGTTCACCACATCGTCCACCGGGATGGAAGCTCCGGCGCATCCTCTCCTCGCAACCGCGGGGATGGACAACCTGGAGCTGAGACGGAGAGCGTTTCTGACGGCCAACATGGTCTTGCTTGCAGGCCGACAGGTTAAAGGCGAGAAATAAACCAAAAGACGACTCGCTCTCACCCAGGGATAGCTGTCCCTCAGCAGCGACAAGCTTGAGAGGTCTCACTCTGTTACTATTTTCCCAGTACCACAAAAGTCTTATTCTTCGTTTTGTTTAAATTGCGGGTGGCAACTAGCGTGGAGCATTACCGCTCCCCAGAGGGTGTACCAGAGTTCCCTATTCCCCAAATAAAACAAAACAAACAAAACTAGAACTTAATTAATAAAACTCTTCATTAATACAATTTCTTAAAACAAAACAAAAACAAGGCTATATTTTCCTTCTTCAATGTTAAATACATTCTCAATATACTCCAACCCCCGCACTTCATCAGTTCCTTCTTTGGTTTCTTCTTATTCACATAACCCTGTAGGATGTTTCCCCATTGAGTGCGTTATTTTATACTATGTGTGCCCTAATTTCAATCTTTATATGATACTTTGTTCTCTGGAATTTCACCCTATTGATAGCCTACCACCTTTTTTATATAGGTGACGTGCTTTGTTTCTTTACTTAATCCCAAAACATTTACTAAACAGTGATGGTATTTCTCGTTATTACAGTTTTGAGCTACACCTTTATTGAAAACTAGCCTACGTACATAATTCTGTCCTGTCTCAGAGTTTATTTAGCTATAGAGAATTCGTCATTTAAATCCCATCGATTCCCTGTGAGCTGAGATCTACATCAACCTGTCTGCTGTCTGTACATTATGTAATCTGAATAGTAATTCATATATAGAATAATATATAGACATATGGGGTATAGCCCTATTTTGGGATTACCACGAACGTCAAACATCCACATGGACATGAACTCTTTTTCTTTTTGCTTTTCGGCGTTTGGCAAACCAGTTCATTGGCGCTTTATCGCCACCTACTGGGCTGGCAGCAGTTTGTCTTCAAAAGTTGATTGATTTAGGATAGATTGTATTTTATGTCTCTTAGTTCATGGCACGAATAACAATGACCTGCTGGACTTTTGTTGTTCCCACTGCAATGTGTGCAGTTTTGTTTCTATGCTTTTAATACTATCTGGCCCCAGATTTGATGTGTGCCAATTTGTTCAAATAGATTTTGTACTATGAAAGTACAAAACCTAAAGGCCTTGAAACTAAAGTTTTCATTTTTTGTTGTTACATTTTTACAAAATGATTTATAACTAAATTAGCACACACCTGTTCACAGAGTAGGCCTGAGCATTGGGAGCCCCTGGAGTTTTAAGGCCCCAGGGAGGCATTGCCTGTTGGTGATCTAGCCTCGCCTTAGTGCTGTGAAAAATTAGTTCCATGGCACAAACGGAAGATTACTTTATTTTCACAATGCTGCATCCATTATTAATTGACATAACTCTTTATTTTACCTCATGCGTTACAAAGCATATCCGTTATTACAGGCTGGTGTAGCCTATCAATGTTTTATTCTTCTACCTTTAATCTGTCTGTCATTGGGAATAGGAATCTCTCTTTGATTTATTTGCTTATATTTAGGTTAAAACACACAAAATCTCTCAGATGCATCCGGCTATTTTTACTGAGCCATCAATCCTTTAATCTGTGTATTTGTATAGTCATCTGTCCTGAGACAGCATAGCTTCTCTGGAGAAAGAGTTTGTCAGGAAATGGCAACCTTAGCCTATCACAGAGAGAAGGAAGAGGCCAGAGAGACAAGGAAAGGGAAGGGATAGATGCTCATGCATTGTGTGTATTTATGTGTGTATTTATGTGGGCCTGCGTGTGTGCATGCAAGTGAGTTGAATGTAAAAAGATAGACTGGAGGGTGGTAAATGCCAGAACACGAATGAACAGAGGAAGGAAAACTTTCAGCTAAGACTTGAGGAGGAGATCACATTTTGATTAGTTGGAAAGAAAGACCAAATTTCTCTATGTGTCATTTTGATGACAGAAAACATTTGTTTATATGCCACATATTTATAATGTGGAACTTTTCCTTCACTGAAAGCTGCTTACTTTTGTTATTCTGTTTTTGGGCTATTAAGTCTTTTGGTGGGAGCGCAGATTGTTCCTGTTTGTATTTTTTTTTTTTTTATTTGAGAACCGAAAAGTAAAAGTAAGAATAGAAACTGGTTATAATCTACTGGTGATTTCCACATTGAGTAAACTTAGAAGTTACAGAAACAAAATGAGAGTTGAGACATAAGAGATCAAACTTGACATGCTTAGACCACTAAGGATTTAAAACATTGTCAAAAAGTTATGTCTTTACTTGACTGATTTCATAGTAGATGTGTATAAGATTAGATACTAAAACATTTATACCTATATTAAACATTAGCCTATTGTGACTTTTATATTTTCTTGTCTTCTCTCTATCTCTTTACTCCTTTGCCTTTGCAAAAAAAAAACAACAACACTCCAGTCGTCCATCCTCTTCCTCACTTTAAAGTAAGCTCAATTCTTATAGGCTATGTATTTCATAAATACTGAGTCACCCCAATGGTTGTATCTGTGTAGTCATCATAGTTCCTCACAGATCAATATCTGTTAGCAGTAAAACCGCAGGAGTGACAAGTTGGAAGTTTTGAACGTTGAAGCTTTAAAGGGAGGTTTATGCAGGTGTGCGTGTCTTTTAGAAGAAATATTTCAACGCACTAACTAAAAAAATATGATCTCTTTTTGCGTATAGGCTATGTGTGGCTGATTGGCATTTTGATTTAAAGGTAGTTCCCGTACAGTTTAGGGCAGGTTGGTGTCGTTTATCAGCGCAGAGAGTCAATCAAGGCTGTACTTATAAAACTGAACATGTCAGCTGGTTTATTTTTTTCAGTCAGGAAGCTAGAAAGGCAATGCGGAAGATAATGAGCCTTGTACAGTTGTGTAAGTGCGTGCGCCGGCGCGTGCGTGTAGAAGCGCGAGCCACGCCACCGCCGGAGAGGGGTTCCCCTTTCCAACAGTACGCACAGAGCAGGGAGGCTGACAGAAGCTTTTTAACGTGTGAAAACTCGATCAACAACAAGGAAGTACCGCAGAGGCTCGACTAAATACACAAGCTGAACTTTCTCAAAGTGAAATGACCAGATTTGAAGGTTAAAGTGAGTCGGATTTGCGCCTCTCCTCGTGCGCTCTCACGACGGATTTAGGTCTCCAATGCCCAAAGAGTGCAGGAGAAAGAGCTCCAAGGAGTCCGTGCTTTCCGGTACTGGAATAAACGAGGGGCCGCGATTGGAGCGAAGAACAGCCGGGAAGGCATCCCACATTTGTGATGATCTCATTCAGAATGCAGCTCAAATCGCCCCGTCGTCCGCAACCGGAGCACCGACTGTGATGGATGCGCGCCGGCTACCGCAGGTCACCATCACCCCGGAGGGAGGCGGCTCCTCGCGGGAGATGCAGCAAGAGGACTGGGATGATGCGGTGGACGGTACCCTGCGCAGGCAACTATCCAACTCCTCGATCTCCTCCACAGGCTCCTCTGCTGTGGAGTCCGAGGATGATTTACTCAGCGACAATGAAAGCAAAAGCAAAGGCATCATCACTTTAGAGCATCTGGTGGACACTGGAGAGGTGAGTAAACGGCAAAGACATGCAGATCTAGTCATAACATGAAGAGGGCCATTAAAGTGAGTTACTGATAGGTTTACCAGCAAAATCATGTAACTGTAGTTTATGGTATGTCCCGTTTCAGTGTATAAAATAATTCAGAACAAAATGTTGCCTCCCTGTATATATGATTGTTATAGACTATAATGCTTGACTAAATCAATCAACACACGTCTTCCTAGATGGAGCAGCCTGGGACAATTGCAAGTTCTTTATTGTCCTGTGCACAACAATTCTCAAACTCTGTCCAACAATGTTGTTACAAATATGTATAAAAAAGAAAATCACATAATCAAAATGAGAATCTAAGACACTGATTTATTGTCTTATTTGTTGTTTTATTTTTCTATGTGCACATATTGTAAAAGAAAGGTCAGACTACTAAAAAGTGAATAGAAATAAGACAACAAACGTAAAATAGAAGCATGCAATACATAAATTACTGCACAAGTTTAACTATAGGAATACAATTTAATGTATTTAAAATGAAATAATACATGTGGTAGACAGCTGCACAATAATGAATATGAAAGTGTAATGTAAACAGGTTGTGCAGTAATGTACTAAATGTATAGGTGTTATGAGATTTATTTGCCTGATGATGCAGGACCGGATGTTTACTGACAAAACATTTCAATTTGCTATCTTTGACCCCGTGTGCATCATTTCAAATCTGGATGACTAAAATTACCCAGTGACATTAAAGTACTGATGTTTTGAAAACAAGAAACAGTGAAGCACAGCAGCACATTAACAGCAGTCAGCAAACTACTTCCTCACAGAGGACCACCAATTACAGTGGTAGTATTTATGCAGAGGTAGTTAGTTGTTTTAAGTCCCATAAACATGTCTTAAGAATTCTTTTATGGGAAATTAGTCACTTTGGCATTTCAGAAATTGTTTTTTGCATCTGTTCTGCACTTATGTACGTTGTTTTGAGATCTGGGAAATGTCAGTTGTCAGTTGCACTTTCTTCTTGTTGTTGTTAAAGATCATGTGAAGCGTATGATTAAACAACCTCGAGATTCCTGTCAGAGAGCGTAGGATTATCGCTGTGAAAATTTGATTGTCCCCGTAGAATCACATTAACCCTCCGTATGTTTAATGGCTCATCAAAGCCTTTCACATCACCTTAATGATTCCAGGAGCTGTATGGACCCAAACCAACATGAAGAAGCTCATTGTGTTTACTGCAAATTAACTTAAATTATTAATAAAATACAAATACATGTGTTGCATGATCAATTTCAGATCATGTTTTGTAACTGGGAAGTCTGATCTTTATCACTGTGTGTCCCTCCTTCAGCACACAGACTAGTGTTGAAGGATCGGCCTTTAGTTAAATAGATGTTGAGGGTGGACATTTGTTTGACATTCTTGGCTGATAAAGCTTTTACTTGTGGCCGACAAGTCTCGGTCTTACTAAACATGCTTGCGTTTGCATGCAAATAGGTTAGTTTTATACATTTCAGGAACAAAAAATCTGACATTTTCAACATTCAGATTTGAACAGAACAACATATTTTTGGCAGGTTTTAATTGATCGTCAACTCTCCATGGGATTTGTTGGGGAGTGTGATTGTAGTGAGTCACCTCTTGGTTTCTGCATTAATAACATAATCTGCCTTTTGTCTTCCCTGTCCCCACATTAGTCTAAGGTTCATACTTTCATTGGGTGTGTGTGTATGTGTGTTTTACGTTGCCACCACATCACTTTGCCTTCTCCATACAAGGTGTGTAGCTGTCACTTTATGTTAAACAGACTGAATACACATTGCCTGTTAAGCCTGTGTGTTTGCGTGCATAGGAGGGATGAAAGTAACGTTGTCCAGTGTCCAGTCAAGGGAGGCTCAGTATGAAGGCTTTCCACAATAAAAGTCCATTCTAATTCTTTATTTGGTCTTTAAGACATCAATACTTCAAAATGGAAATATGTTGGCTGTGTCACCTCTGAAAATAGCTTCTGCCCCTTCAGCCTACACATCAGCCTACGCACACACAGAGACAAACAGTACAGCACAGGCTTACATTGTGAAATCATGTATTTCTGTGGTCACTAGCAAGTTTAAGCCTTGGCCTTTGACATTTAACAGAGATCTACTTCAGGAAGTCAAAAACACAGTAATTAGTTTTTGATCGTTCACACTTTAATGCATGTACCGTATAATTATAATATAGATGAATTCCTAATAGTGAACAGCAAAGTGCTTATTAATAGAAATAGAAAAGAGAACAGACAGACAGGTGGACAAACAGGCTCATCATTGAAACAGGAAAAATTTGATCATCATGCAGCAGTTTACAACATTATCACCTGAAGATGACAATACAGCGTAACATGGAAGGCATGAGTTATAATGGTTTGCTGAGTGAGTCACATTTCTCACTGTTGTTCTCCTCAGTAAAATGCATTGCTGGAAACTGTAGAAGTTTGCTTTCAGTAATGTGTTTTTGCAGTGTTGCTAGTGAGTACTCTGACTATTCACATCGGTATGTTGTTGGGTCAGTTTGTTGTACACACCACAGAAAGCAAGTGTGTTGAAGAAACCAAGCAGAAAGAAAACATTAGGCTGATAGAATAGAATAGAAATACGTTCCTTTTAATTTGTGAGAGTGAGTCAAACTCTGTTAATATCTTTGTATTAAGTAGTGGTGGAAAAAGTAACTATGTACATTTACTCACTGTTGAGTTACTTGACTTTATTTGAATATTTCTATTTTCTGCCATTTTTTACTTCTGCTTCACTGCATTTAAGGAAAATGCTGTACTTTTTATTCCCTGACAGCTATGGTTACCAGGTAGTATCAGTAGTAGTATCCCAACTTGTGTTGGCTTGTGTTGCCTCATAAAATACATAGCATAATGTAATATAATATAATATATAGTGTGTAGTTGGGGCCCATTGTCAGCTTTTAGCTGTTTAGCAGTTCAAGGCCCAAGAGGTAAAATTATACAATATTTGACCAAGTAAAGTATCTGAATACTTCTCCCACCTCTGGTAGTATTGTCAGTATTATTCTCAGTGCTATCAGTACAAACTGTCTGGGACAGAGTTGTGTGAATAACATGAAGTTTCAAAGTCAGACTATGCATAAAATATAAATATTGGCCATTGAGCATGGATTCAGATCAAAGTTTCCATTCCCTCTCACACTGTGGATAAGACATTAGACTCCTGACTTCTATAGTATTCTATTTTATGTAGTCTTTTTTGTTAATATACATGGGCACAAAATATTTTCACTACTGTAAGTGACAAATAAACATGATTTGATTTGACTCCACTTTATTTCAATTACAATGTAATCAACCACTAACATGCTAAAAATATTTGCGAGTTAGTAACTCGTTATTATCTGCCTGCGTTAATTGACAAGCCAATACAGTTAGAGACTTGCAGCAATAAAACCAGTGCTTGTCGGTGGAAGTCTTACACCTTCACAATGCGATATTATCAGTAAACAAGCAGCACCACAGTAAGTGAAGCATATCATCTGACATTTAAGAGAGACTTGGCCGGCTGCTGCAGAGCTTTGTGTTTTACTAACACGAGACTCCCTATTTCATATCCTGTTTCAATCAGATCACACGGAAATGAAATGACCTCTCCAAAACCCACAGATAGAATCTATGAACATGTACGGTACTACATTTCCTTTCCAATGCCTGGGAGTTTGATTATTTGAAAGTATTGTATAAAAATATGATCTTGTCAGTGTAAAAGTGTCTTATTTGAGATATGGTCAGTTTCCTGGGGAGGGGAAAAAAAGACAGTTCTCCACAAGTGTGAAGCACTACTGTGTCTGTGAAATACACAAGCTGTTACTGTGTGTGTGTGTGTGTGTGTGTGTGTGTGTGTGTGTGTGTGTGTGTGTGTGAGAGAAAGGTGAGGGTGGTATGAGAAGTTACAAACTCCCATATGACACCAAACAATTCAGACATTGCTAACAAGTGAATGGAAGTTGAGAGGCCAGTAGCAAGGGCAGTGTCACACTTAATTATTTGGTGTTAAACCTTCAGATTTAGCAATAAGATATAGCAATATGACCAAAGATGACAAATCATGGATGCTTTACTAAGTGTGACATTCTAAATCTTACTTGAATATAAAAGCAAAATAAAAGGCCTTTAGCTACAAACTGATGTTAGAGAGTGTATATTTTCTCTGTGAATCGAAGCTCATCACACCCCCAAGCTGGAGTTGCTGAATAGAGATGTTGAGTGCAGATATGACTTTCCACAGAAATGGCATTTAACTGACCCAGATTGGAGGTTTCACGGAGTGTAAATCTGGCATCAGATTGACTGGGTATTTGATCAGATTTCTATTCAGACAGTTTAGGGATGGACCAAGGTCAGCACTTTGTCCTGTTGTTAGGTCATTTGTGTGAACATGAACACACAGATAGACCCAAAAACAAGAAGAAAAACAATTCTGTTCTGTTCTATTATACTCACTTCTTGGTGTCTTCTTGCACATGTTCTTCAGAGCAAGCCGTGGTGGAAGTTGAAGACAATCGTCAACTGGCCCTTCAGTGTTACGCAGAGGAAAAAACTGAACTGGGTTCAGCTAGCCGGGCATAAAGGTATGACCTGTTCAGATCATCGTTGAGTTGTTGTTAAACTTTTCTGGCAGCTTTATGGATTAAGAAAAAGGGAGATGAAGAGGTCAAGCACCATCACCACACTGACAGGGATTAAAAACACTACTGTCATGGATGATTGATGTTAGACCTGTTAGTTTCATTTAAACACTATCTCCCTGCAAAAGACACAAACATTGAATTCAAAAGTATTAACTTGGCCATGCTACATGTCATTAATGTCTAGACCGATTTTTTACCCTTCCTGTTTGTGAATGCCTGAAATCCAAAGCATCTTCATCTCATCTCAGGTAACTTCAAAGCTGCAGATGAGGGCAACATCCTGAAGAAGTTTTCAGAAAACGAGATGCAGTGTTTCGTGAAGCTGAGGGATGACGCGCTGCTCCCATTTGTGCCCGGATACCACGGCACTGTGGAAAAAGATGGAGAGTCTTTCCTTCATATGACTGACCTGCTGGTAAACTTTGACCTTCCCAATGTTATGGACTGCAAGATGGGAGTGAGGTAAGGAAGTAAGGTATTCATTTAATTACTAATAATAGATATTTAGCCATTTCTATATCTTTATAACCCCATTTTTTCATACATGTAACTGTGTCAAACAGTCTTTGTAGTTTATTTCTGTTACACTAATTAGAAATGTTAATGTCAGATAATTTCCTTGTTTATTTACGTAATTTATGCTGATACTAATATTTAGCTCATCTTCTGTTAAGATAGATTGAGACACATTCAGACTGGTAACAGTTCCGCCTAAAGCGTTTTTGCTCTACAAGGGAACACCTGTTGTAACTGCAGGCTATATGCCTGGCTTCCTGCCACAGTGGGCGGAGTGTCTCACTGTATTATGAGCACAAGCACAAGCACATATACACAATCATGCATAAATGCACACGTGAATGTATACATGCAAGTGTGTAAGTCTCTGAAAACTACATACATTTGTGCACTAAAGTTACAGACACACGCATGACAACACATACTTGAACACATTGTTTTATTGTCTACTAAGTGTGTGTGTCTGAATTTCTGAGGCCACACACACACACACACACACACACACACACACACACACACACACACACACACACACACACACACACACACACACACACACACACACACACACACACACACACACACACACTCAGGGTGTCCCTGGAGACTCCCCTTTGTCAAAAACACTCACAACCACAAAGTTGCAAAACCGCTAACTTGCACTAACACACTGACTTTCACACAGTTGAATGCTGCATGCTGGAGTCTCCTCTCAGCTTCCCTCTTCAGCACAGAGGAAGTGTAGCTCACAAACTGAAACTGAATCCACATCTGTTTGCACATAACTGTCTGGTATAAATATGTGTGAATGTGCTAAAGTATTGTTCACCAGCAGAATTTAATACTTATACAGTGTGATGCTGGTCACTTTTTCTGCACGAGTCTACACCATTAGAAAGCAACTCTCTTGGGCTTTTAGTGCAGCAAACTAAACCAGAAGTCATTTGTAAGTTAGCTATGCATCTTGCATCTTAATGACAAAGGGTGTGAATGCAAGACAAAACCTGAAAGTAAACAAACTTCACTATTTACTTACATGCAGAGAACACTTTTGCCGGTAGTCTGTAAACATGCAACTCCTGCACCTGAAGGCGTTTTTTTCTCCTGCTGTTTCAGGACGTACTTGGAGGAGGAGCTTGTTCGGGCACGGGAACGGCCCAAGCCGCGGGAAGACCTGTACAAAAAAATGGTGGAGGTGGACAGCGAAGGGCCGACTCCCCAGGAGCATTCCCAACAAGGTGTCACCAAGCCTCGCTACATGCAGTGGAGGGAGACCATGAGCTCCACCAACACCCTGGGCTTCAGGATAGAAGGGATAAAGGTAGACAAAGTGATATGGAGACTATTATGTCATTAATTTAGATATGATATACTATAAAAGTCTATGAACCCATGCTATAGTTGAATGAAAAGAGGATTAAAAAAATTATCTTTTGGGAATTGATCTTAATGCCTTAATTAAAAAATTAGGAAAAATCCAACCTTTAATAATTGTTAATAAATAAATGTTCTACCTTAAAATACAGGGGGCATAAGTATACACACCCCTATGTTAAATTCCCATAGAGGCAGGCAGAGGCATAAACCTATGAGCATCACTTTATATTAATAAAAATACATTTATACAATTAAACAAGACACTTAATAGTAGAATGGCAAACATGATCAGCATCCATGCATATAATTATGTGAAAATATGCACAGGAGCAGAAGCATTTAGCAAATCATTACAGGGATGAATTAAAGCTGCTCTACCTGATAGCTTTAAATGGTACAAATGACTATGTGCAATATGAATACTTGGTATGGACTAAACAGAGCTAACTGGAAACAAACAATAACAATAAATGGTAATGCTGCTTCTTGTCTGCTGGATGTGTAAAATCTTTATCCACTGAGGTTTTGTTATAATAATTTAACTAAACTAGATTACGGCAGGTCATTTTTTGTGTAATATTTCCTCTCTTTTAGAAAAGTGATGGTACGTGTCGGACTAACTTCAAGAAAACCAGATCGAAGCAAGATGTCATCCAGGTGTTCAAGGACTTTGTTGGAGGGAACGTCGACATCATAGTACGTTCCAATCAGTTTGCTTCTGCGCACATATATGCCGTTTTATTATTATTATTATTATTAACCTTTATTTAACCAGGTCCCATTGAGATTACAAAATATCTTTCCCAAGGTAGCCCTGGAAAACATACATGCAAACATTAAAAACACATACAACAAGATGCACAGTATCAGGATCTAGCTAGGGAAGTAATTACAAGTTCCAACTAAATTAGACTCCAAACCTTTCACAAAATAAATAACATAAAGTAAAGGCTCTAATTGGGATCAGCCTTACAAGCTGTAAAACCGGCTGTGGGGGCAGAGAACTTAAAGGCCTGTTGTCCCATTTAAGTGCAAATCCTAAAGACAGACAGTAAGAGGATTTCATTTGAGAGCAAACCTTACCTACTAGGTTTTTGTAAGATAGACCCACAACGATAAGAGGGGGCAGACCAAGGATTGACTTATAAATTAGTACCAGTGAGTGAGTCTGTGAGAGGTTAATGAAGGCTGTATATTTGTGCATGTATGGACGCACACAAAACATACTGTAGTGTGTACACGAGGCACGCATTACCTGAAAGACAACACCGACTACAAACACACCGCTTGAGTATGCTCTCATATCTGTGTTCAGTGTTTGGACAAATATAAATAATTTTGTATACTCTACAATTTGTCTTCACATTGGGAAAAGGTTGTGGACAGTCTGGTGATGAATGAAAACAGCCTCCAATTGTTTGAACTGCATATAAAAATATTCACTGCAAATAATAATGTTTGAGTTTTCTATTATGGTGGGAGGTTCACAAATATCTCGACACCTTTATATGTTACAACTATAGCTTCTAATTAATGGATTCATATTAGAATAGATTTGAAAGTAAATCATGGGATTCATGTTAGTATTTTCCTATCTGCCCGTTTTTTTTTTGAAACAGAAGTCTTACCTGAGCAGGCTGACGGAGATCCAGCAGGCCCTGAAGAAGTCAGAATTCTTCAAGCAACACGAGGTAATGACTAATCCAAACACAAGTAACACATTACAGGAAGAAAAAACAAAGCACTTGACGTGGTGCTTTTTGATTGCTTTTATGTATAGACCTTACCCCCAATTTCCATGGGATGCGTAACGGCTACGGATTGGCTCCACTGTGTGACGGCTCCGTGCTCCGCCGTCCGTCAATACCCACAAGGTCCGGATTTGTTGCGGAATGGCTGCGGCCATGACTAACAACTGAAGTCTTGAGGACCCACGAGATCTCGCAAATACATGTAGAATAGAACCACAAAACCAAGAACAGTTTGTTTCCATCCAGAGGAGTAGAGGGGAAACAACTCTGTGCTGTGTTTTCAAGTTGTAGTGCAGGGAAATATGATCCGCCATGCGCACGGTCTATTTTATTTTGAAAATTAATCGGATGATTTATTTTCTTTCTGTGCTCGACTTCCTGTCTTGCGCTATCTGCCGGATCTCTAAAATAGAACCTATACGTATCTGCTCCGGAGGGCTGCGGATTGCCGGAGCTGGGACAGAGTCGGGACGCAGCTGTTCCGCAGTCCGTGGAAATACACACATTGACTTTAATGGAAACCTATTAACTCTGCCACCGTCCCGGAGCGGATCTGCAGGCGTTACGCAGCCGGTGGAAATTGGGGGTTAGTGGTCCCTTAATACCATATCTGAAGTTTTTTTCCCCAAAATTCAACCTTGGTGCAGAATTACAGCCACTAGAGCCAGTCCCACAATGAGCTTTCCTTAGTATGTGCCATTTCTGAGTCTGTAGCTTTTGAGCATGAGAGGGGGCAAGGTGGAGGCTGGGGGTGTGGCCTTGACCAACTGCCACTCATTTGAAAGCCATGATGTCTCTCTCTTATGGGTGGGCCAAATTCTCTGGGCGGGCAAAGCAGAGAAAGGGGAGGTAACCTTGCTTCTTATGACCTCATAAGGGGCAAGATTCCAGATTGGCCCATCTGAGCTTTCATTTTCTCAAAGGCATAGCAGGATACCCAGGGCTCGGTTTACACCTATCGCCATTTCTAGCCACTGGGGGACCATAGGCAGGCTGGGGGAACTCATATTAATGTTAACTCATATTAAAAAACCTCAAAGTGACATTCCAAGTGCTGCAGCAGGAGCTTCATCTGAAACACCATTTCTCCAAAAGATGTACTTGGATTTTAATGATTT
The DNA here is from genome assembly GCA_013375575.1 of Percina caprodes. Taxonomy (NCBI): domain Eukaryota; kingdom Metazoa; phylum Chordata; class Actinopteri; order Perciformes; family Percidae; genus Percina; species Percina caprodes. The sequence goes on from JABXJD010000013.1 coordinate 3,700,510, forward strand.
GGTGGATAGTGCTGTTTAACACAAATATCTTCTGCTAACTATTTCAACTGTTTATCTTTCACTTTTAGCCACACTGTTGTAGTTTGACTCAATGTATGGACTTTTTTCTTTATAAACAAATTATATATTTTTTGTGTTTTGTCACCCATCTATAATAATAATAAATCAAATTTATATGGCGCTTTTAACAGACTCAAAGTCGGTTTACAGGGGAGGTAGAAAACAAACAATACAAATCAAGAATCAGGCACAGTTGAAATGAGAGGGGGGCATAGTGCTACTGATAGGCAGAGGTGAAAATCTGGGTCTTGAGGGGGACTGGAAGATTGTGAGGGACTCAGAGGTGCGAATAATCTGTATATATATGCATGAATAGAATTTAATATGTAACCCTTTCTGTTTTTTATAGGTCATTGGCAGCTCACTCCTCTTTATCCATGACCACACGAGAAAGGCACAGGTCTGGATCATTGACTTTGGCAAGACCACGGCGTTACCAGAGGGCCAGACGTTAAACCATGACATTCCCTGGCAGGAAGGCAACCGGGAGGATGGCTACTTGTGGGGGCTGGAAAACCTCATCCACACTCTGGAGTCTGTAAGCAGTGAAGGGATGGGTGAAGTTACCAAAGAAAATAGCCAAACTACAGAAACAGATGGTCAGTGACTTTGACTTGTAGATGCGTTAGAGGTCAAACTATTATTATGGACATGACACACTTAGGGAGGTTTCATATGGTTGCTTGGTGATAAATGTTAAAAAGAGTCCAAAAAATAATACAAGAAACAACACTCTGTGTAGCCCAAGAGTAGCTTTATAAAGCCACTCACAGGAAAGACACGATAGACACTGAACCGAGGAGCAGAGAATTTGTCACTAGTTACTGAACGATTGAGCAAATTAACTGACACTAATTCAACTTCATACAAAAGGAACAGAAGTGAAAGTGTATTGATTCTGCATTTCAGTTTCAGGGACGAGGTGTTACATGTAAAGGAAATGCTCATGAAATTAAAGATGAGCAATCTCAAGTTCGTGGACCTCCTTATTAACATCTAACCCTCAGTTACACCTGTAAGTCTAAAATAAAATGAGAAATTCTGTGCAGTATGAAATTCAGACACCTCAGTCATATGACTACAACACATACCGTAACACATTGTCAATATAGTTCTGCAGCATGATGGTTAGCATGTATTATCTGTCACTGTACTGACAAATTCATTTATTGTATATCAATTTATATTTCCTTCACTGATTTTATTCCTGTAATCAAACTTATTAATTATTTTCATTTGTTTTTTATAACACATTTTTTTGGTGGTGGTCAGAGATAACTAAAAGTGTATATGGAATAAAAAAGGCAAATACTGTTATGTTTTTGTTTTCTATAGCAAAACACTATTGTAATATTTTAATATGTTAGTTCACTCTGTTTCTTATCAAACTCACACAAATAAGATCAATATATGTTGATTTATTTGGGGCACAGTTAGGTTAGAGGAAAGTGTGAAAGACAGTATATTGCATAGAATGTCTTTGCATTTTTGGGTTGAGGCATAACACTTTTCAATGAGTGTGAAATAAAAAGAACCAAGCCATGAAAACACAATTTTTCTTAATGGCACAAATCTCTTGCTGAAAATGAGAAATTAGAAAACGATTTAAGTCGCCTTTTCTAAAAGAAATTCTTTACAAGTGGACTTTTGAGCAACCAAGATAAAATTCACTAATATCAGCTGACCTGATCATAAAAAAACACACACACACACACACATATATATATATATATATATATATATATATATATATATATATATATATATATATAACCATGTTCCAATGTTCATTCAACAAACTAAAAAATAAACTCAACATGTTTAGGCTCAAAATAAAGACAGATAAACATAACAGAACATAAACCTACCAAATTGATTAAATATGAATAATCTAACTACATAAATACTGGATAGAGATTTTAACAACTGAATCATTGATTACTTGCATCAACTGAGATACCTGCAGCAGCAAGTTTGGTATATCAAGGCTAAATACCTCACCCGGGTGAGTAAACATAGGTACTACCAGCACTACATCAGTACAGTAGATGCTGTGCAGAGGTATTGAATGGCAGTGATCAACTACAAATACAGATCCATCACTAGCATAAAACATACAAATAAAAGATAAAACAGCTACATGCAATGGGTTAGTCCAGTGTACAGAGAGGTGAGTACAAAAATAGCAAATATTTTCACAGCTGCATGGTCATCACATTCTACACACTTATGAGACCTCCTGAAATCCAAGTAAATATCGGAAAAAAGGGAAAGAGAATTGTCAAAAATATGCAAAGCCAAATCAAGATCTATGTATTTTGGCAAACAAAAGATTCAGGAAAAGCACCACTTACTTAAGGAACATACAGAAAGTGATTTTAAGTGATGAGGAGTCAGCGCATAACAAAAACTAACTCCTTAAGGGAATAGTTTCTTGCAGAGAGTTAGATGAAGAAATTGATAACACTAATGTCAGTACAGTAAATGTGAAGCTACAGCCAGCAGCCAGTTAGCTTAGCACAAAGACTAGAAACAGGGATGCTTGGCCCTGTCCAAATGTAAAAATATCTGCCTGCTTGGCACCCCTAAAGCTCACCTCAAAAACCAAAAACGTAAATTAGGTGTAAAAGTTTATTTCTTGGCCAGGAGCGGCAACTTTCTAGAATCTTGTCTTCAATGTGAGGTTTCCAGGAAACCAGTAGTGACTCTGTCCCTGGCTGTCTGTGAACATCTGACCAAACCAGCAGCATCAACTGGGAAGAGGTCAAAGTCACTGACCAGGAGTCAGTCGACGGCCGGAGAAAGATTCACGTTTGACACCTAAGAGCATCCTGCAATAAAACAGGATTTATGATCTCCTCGTGTGTACCGGCCATAGACAGTTAAAGAACCCGCCGCTTATTTATCACATGACCGAAATTCCACACTTAACTGATCCATCTCCATGACAACTGAGCAAACTCCCTCTGCTGAGGAAGCGTTAGAAACACCAAGTAGGTAGACCACGTGTTAAGAGAAAACAAGTTATCGCAGTATATTAGGCGTATGTGTTTTCACATTATTTAGGGTGAAAGCAAATCAGAATTACAGTAGTGTACCGTAAGTTTCTAAACTATGCATACACTTATAAATAAAAATGTTTAGTAATTCTACAACCTTTTCTGAATATTAAACTTTTGAAATTAATAATTCTAAAACAAAAACACACGCCTGGAGATTCTCTTCCCAATGGCTCAATATATTTGGTACACTGTATACTTATTACTACAAATTCTAACAAATTGTTTACTATAATAAAACATGTACTACTGCCAAAGCTTTCATGATAAAAACAAAAACAAATAGGTAGGAAAGGAGTCCAACTAGAGCACTACAGAAGTATGTGGACAATGAAAAACCGCAGGGCTGCGTGTCATCCAGTGTTTCAGCTACCAGAGTTTCAGCTACCAGTGTTTCAGCTACCAGTGTTTCAGCTACCAGTGTACCAGAGGCCCAAAAAAGAGCTTGGAGTCCAGAGGTGGCACTCTGTATTACAGTGTGGAGGAGTGTTTCTGTTTTCCAGCATTAAGCTCTAACAATTTGATTTTATGGCTCTCAGACTGTGATGGATCCCTCATGCTTTTTCTTCTGGAAATACAGAACTCCAGTCTCAGGTTGTGAGGAAAGGGGTTCCAGGTGACATTTCAATCAATCAAAATCCCTGTTACAGTACGCCGTTTCTTAGATAGGGGTTACGCTGAGGTCTTCAGACAGAGAAAAGCCTGAGTCTCGGTCACGTGTGGGTTTTCAGCTTTGGTGTGTCTCCTTACGTCCTCGTGTCCGTAGCTGGCATGGCGCTTCAGCAGCAGCTTCGGCATACAAGATGAGTTGGTATGGAGGCCTAGTGCCAGTCCCAAGCTTATCCCTGAGGAGACACTGGGGGCAGAGCTGGTGTTTGTGATAGCTTCTGGGGCTTTGGGCATAACCAGGGGCAGGCTCTCTGCCTCGTAGCTTGGCTCATTGTAGGCATAGTTGAAGTTGCCACAAGGAAAACTCTGGAGCTTAGCCAGGTCCACTCCGGCTTTTGTGTTGCCACCTGTTGTGGTCTTATGGGAGGACGTGCTTGAGGCAGCTTGAGCCTGGCAGGACGGAGATGGAGTTGAGGAAGGGCTAAGGTGGATGCTGTTGGTGCTGTCGCACCCAGCCTCGTTGCTCTCTAAGCCTGGGTGGCAGGTCTGAGGAGCCTGTGTGTTGGATGTGGAGGAAGCGGAGCTTGAGAGTGGCACAGACTGAGTGTGGGCAAGTGTTTTTTTCCCCCGGAAATTTTCCAAAACCCAGGAACCGTATGTGGGGTTCCACAAGTTCTTTGTCTTGTTCTTCAGCCTCTGGCTCCCTGAGGAGGAGCTGTTCCTGGAGCAAGGTTGGTGATGAGGTGTCTCAGGATGGAGCCAGTGTCCTCCTGCTGAAAAACCAGGGGCAGGAACAGGCTCAGCCCAGGATGGCTCCAGAGCCTCGCGGCATGATGTCACTTCATGGTGGACAGGTCGGGTTCTCTGGAGGAGTAGACAGGGTTTGGTAGGCTGTGGGGAAAGAGGGGCTAGACCCAGGCCCAGAGAGGAGTGACCCAGCTGGGGGGAGGAAGCCTGGGAAACAGGATGGGACACCAGGAGTGGAGTGAGGCTGGTGGAGGTGTGGTCAGAGGCACGGTTTATTGTGCCACCATCCTCTGCGGTGGGGGTGTATTCATATGGTAGGGGTGTGTTGATCACATCTGGGTCCTGATAGAGTAATGAAGGAGCAAGGAAATAAAATTAAAAAAACTGAATAAAGGAAGAGTAAATAAATATTATATTTACTTAACTAGAGGCACTTTTATATATAAAGTCAGTTGTGACAGTAGAGCATACCTGAGAGCAGTATTTAATTCTCTCCAGGATAGTAGAGAAGTTAGGCCGGTGCTCAGGACAGTGCTGCCAGCACTGGGTCATGATCCGATAGCTACATACATAGGAACAAACGCAAATTACACATATATTGTTTAAGCCATTTGTTAAATGAAATACCTTATAAAATAAGTAAATGTAATACTATTAGAAAAATGGTATTATGATAACATAACAATCCCAACAGTTTATACATTATTTTCAAGAGAGAAAAGAAAGTTCAATTAATTCCAAGTCAAAGGCGGTAGACCAGGCAGACTCTGTAAAGTCATCCATAAAGTCATCCTTAAAACCTTCCGAGGTGCACTGCTTCAACTTTACATCCAGGCTCATCTCTTTTGATGCATTTTCTGTCAATACTCACACAGGCCCCGGACAGCTCTTGGGAGGATCCATCCTGCCTCCACTTGTGACAAATTCCAGCACCTCTTGGTTGGTTTTACAGGGATATGGCATGTAACCCAGAGAGATGATCTCCCACAGCAGCACTCCAAATGACCTGCAGGGGGAGAGACAGATCAACAACTGAATTGAATCTTGCTTTGGCTGAACCCTGCTCATGTTCCTCAGATACCAGAGGGGATACCAGAATCATTCTGAAAGCACTGACAGAAAGTTTCTGTTTTAACATTGATAGAAATCAGATCAGATGCATAGGTATACAATGTATTAATGATAATAGATATCGTATTATTATATCTTTTTTTTTTTTACTTTTTTGGTTTCTAGTTTTTTGGACAGATTGGTGTATATAATATACACACACACACACACACATATATATATATATATATATATATACATATATATTGATATATATAGTTTTTGCTAAAGTTAAGAATCAAGAAAAAAACTAAAATTTTGAATGTTTTCTTTCTGCATTTTCCCACACTTGGCTTTGAGTTCTGAAATGGAAAGCTACACAAGCCAGCATTCTTCTATTTGTTCTGCTGGAAAATGACTCCTTTTCCTAACAACTATACTTCTCTGTGGTCAAATTGTAAATATGCTAAATATCTGACTTACTTTGTCATTAGAAAAGCAGTTTGGACACTGCTGCTCACAGCATTTGTTGAGTTGACTCTGTCTCTCAAATACAGATGCTGTGCTGTCTTGCTGCAATTAGGTGCTGAGATACTTGTCAGAGTAATTGCAAGGCAAATCTGTTTTCAACTTGCATTAGTTGTTAATTGTCCAGATTATTTATTTTTTTACTAATGCACAATGTCTAGTAAATTTGGCATGAACACATGATATTCAACATGTATCAAAGACCTACACACGGTAATATATATATACATTATACATTATACATAATATACAAGTAATATACTCTTCAATAAGAGGTCTCAAACTGAGTAAAAAGGAGTCTATATCAACGATGTTTCATTTCCGGGATTGCTCCGGTGCCTCTAGAAATTCCACCGGATGTCCCTCATTTCCTGATGCCTGTCACCTTCCGTTTCCTTGGTGTTGGCATTTTAAACTCCGGTGGATTTATGAGGACTATGGTTAACTGCTCCTCAGATTTTGTAGACAGCTTGCTATCCAACCTAAGTTTTCTGTTGCACAACCAAAACAACTTTTGAACGTACACATGTTCCACCAAAGCAAGTTGCTTCCCGAGGCTATTTTGCAGAGGCACCGTTGCTCCGGCTAGTGTTTGCCCTCATGAGCAGAGAGGAGAGAGGCTTCTGCACGCGTCTCGTGCAATCACAAGCATTGTCTGTGGGCGAGATCTCTGGTGGCCATGGCGCAGCCGTGCCCAGTGGAAGCCTTGGCATTGTTTGTCACTGTTGTGAAATTAAACCACTAATAAAACTTCCGCCTAACTAGCACACCATTAAGCTTATCCTAACAAACAAGCTAAGATCAAATTAATTTACAATCTGTCTTTTGTCAGTCATTTAGCAAACTGCTGAACATTCTTTATTCTTCAAAAATCCAGTAAAAGCTTGATGTTGTAAGCAATTGTTAGTGACAGAGGTTCTTTTCAGCTAGAACAGCTGTTATTGTGTGATCTGGTGGTGTGTCTGTCTTATCACAGATCCTTCTTTCTTTCCTGAAGCTCACTGCAGCCAACCATTACTACAAAGGATTAGCTCATTTGGTCTAAGGTTGAATAAACCATTATTAATGAGAAATGCACTTGGTAAGGCTGTTTGTGCTGCTAGAGAGAAAAACAAGAGATAATAGATGAGAAATGAATGCCTGGTATGAACCTTCTCGTTAAAATGTTGCACTTATTAACTATGGCTGTCTAATTACCAGTGTGTAGATGTTTGAATAGGATAAAAGTATGCTCTATAAATACTAGACTTCATCTCATTCACTCTGTTTCTGCCACCTGTGGTAATATAAGTTGGATGACAGAAACTCTCAGGCATATTTCTGGTCCTGCTCTAAACTTACTAGGTTTTGGGTTGACATTTCTCATTTTTACAGTCATATATAACAGACAACTGGCTCCTGACTAGAATACCTCGATACTGATATTGCGGCAATATTGTAGGGTTGACAATTGGTGCTTTAACAAAAAAACTTCACACTTAGATACTATAGATAAATAATCATCAGTAATGTGAACATAATGTATAAGTGGGAAAAAGGCAAATAAAAGAACAGCATTATCAGTCTGGTAAGTTCAGAAAAGTACAGCACTTAACTGTAATGCAGCCTTTAAAACCAGTAGGAGACAACAATTATGTCATATCACAATATTACGATATCCAAAATCTAAGACGATATCTAGTCTCATATCCCGATAGATATAATATCAATATATTGTCCAGCCCTACTCTTGACTATCTCTTGGTGAACGACTCTCTAGCTCTCATGTTTGGTATGGACATTGTGAAATGGGTCATTTTAAGAGAATGGCAGTCAACTTCTCCCTGCATCAAAAAGTGGCTAAATGATATGGTTTGTTGTTTACACCTTGAAGAAATTCGGTTTTCGCTGTCTAACTTCCATGCTAAATTCCAAATATATAATATAAAATATTCAAGATATGGGGCCTTTTCATAGAGCTCATCAGAAGGGAAAAACCACAGACTGAAAGTTTTTTGTGACCTGCAACACATTGTATTGTTCTTGTCTTATATCCACATTCTGGGATTGTGCTAATGCAACTACTGTGGGCCTACCTTGATCTCACCTGACCTCCTGGAATATTTCACTATGAGTGGACAGTTCGGGACATCTCGTCTTTTCCTTGTACTAAGTGAGTGCTGGCTGTCTGTTTTTCTTCTTTTTTCCGATGGGTTTTTGTGTTACATTGCCTTTTGAATACACTTGTCCTTATATAATATTATCCTGAAAATTTGCATGAATAAAATTTACACACAAAATAAAAACAGTGTAGATGGTTTTGTCCAAAAAAAAGGTTATAACGGGCTTCATTATGTCACTGATTCTAAAGTGATTTTAATATTCATATTCAAAATGTTATATACAGCTGGGATAACTGACAAAAATGTGATTAAACATCAATAAATTAATGTAGTAAATACTGGTATTTTGTCATTCTTAAACTGACATGTTTGTAATGGTGGCCCAATGGTTAGTACTGTGGCCTCACAGCAAGAAGGTACGGGGTTCAAACCCTGGTTGTCCTGGGCCTTTCTGTGTGGAGTTTGCATGTTCTCCCCGTGTGTGCGTGGGGTTGTTCCGGTTTTCCCCACCACCAAAAATATGTTCCACTCCCATCTGCTGTTGAGGATGTCGTGCATCACCCAGGTGGGTGCTACACATTGGTGGTGTTAGAGAAACCGTGGTGTTAGAGAGTAGTTGTCCCCCACAAAGCGCTTTGAGTTTCTGTGATGAAGTGTAATGTAATGAATTATTATTAAAAAGTTCCATTTTTTTTGCTTGAGCAACGGCCCCCTAAAATGTCTGTGTAAGTTCCTGAAACTTGCTGCTGTTTATATTTCGTGTTTAGTTTTCATACCATGTATCAGTCTTGCAGGTGAAGATTCCCTCCATGAAGGCCTCCGGTGGCATCCATTTGACTGGCAGCATAGCACGACCACCTTTCCTGTAATAGCTTGCTCTGAGGAAGAGAAAATAAATCGGATTTAGGAATGTCCATTTATCATCAGTTTAGAAGGGAAGGTAAACGCCACAAGGCCATGAACTCTGTGAGTAAATTTAGAATCTGGCCCCACGGAGGATAATCAGATAGCTTTTCAAATGGTTTCCTATTTACCACATCAACCCTGTGCCCAGACTGCTGCTACCATGAGACATTATCGTAAGTCATCCTGTGTGCTTTGCTATGTGGACTGCCATGAAGTGTATGAAAATTCAGCATACAGACCTGTATATGTCTCGTGCCATGCCAAAATCTCCAATTTTGGCCACTCGGTCTGGTCCAGAGCAGGTAAGCAGGCAATTTCTAGCAGCAATGTCTCTGAAAAACACAGGCTCTGTTACTAAATGTAGCTTCATAATTGCACTTAACTCCCTAACACACCATATTCATTTACTGTATGATAAATGAATAATTGGTGAAAACATTTTCCTTGTTTAAAGGAAATTGATATAAAGATGGGTACAGCCAATTTTGTCCTTGATTCACCTAGAAGGTCCTGCGTTTCCGGCTGCAAGACAATGTTCACAACGTTCACTTGTAACACGAAGAGCACAGAAAATCTATCACGGAGGACTATTTGCGACTTAAAAAAACAACAAAAAACACGATGGACTCTTCAGAAGAGGTAATTATCTTCACTTGAGCTTCTCCACGAGAAAGTTACCAGACGCTACAATCTTCTGATCACAGCCATGCTGAGATATACAGAGAGTTGTGTGGAGCTGAAATCTTAATAAGCATTGTAGCAATTAATTTGGCAATGGCTTGAATGTGACAGAAGTTCATTATTATCTAAAGCTTTAACAAAAATAGTGATGGCTATTATACTCATTCAAGTGTTTTTGTTGCAGTAGAAAGGGCATTGTTAAAGCCTTAAACACCTCAGTTTGGTGTTGTTTAAACGTAGTTCTTAGAAGTAATACGGGGTGTGGATCTGAACCTGTGTATAAAGTGGTTCTCCTCCAGGTAGTGACAGCCAAAGGCGATGTCTCGGGCCATCTGCAGCAGCTCCCGCATGGTGAGAGAAGAGGTCTGGCCCTGCAAACAGCACAACTCAGTTTAATGTACCATACCCACCCCACACACAAACACAAACACAAACACACACACACACACACACACACACACACACACACACACACACACACACACACACACACACACACACAAAAGTGCAGTGCAGACGTACAGCTCGCGGCCTGTTCTGCCTCAGGAAGCTCTTCATGTCTCCTCCGGTCATCAGCTCTAGCAGGATAAAACGTGGCAGAATGTTCAGACTGACGCCGATGCAGCGCACAATGTTGTCGTGGCTGAATTTGCTGCAAAGACAAACCGTGAACAAAACTTGGGTTAGTACAGTAGGCCTGCACTTGTGTGTGTTTATTGTATTAAATGTGCTACGTGTTTATGTATAGGCATGCTTGATAAAACTGAGCAGGAGAAAGAAAAAGACATGACAATGTAGATGGGAGAAGATGTTTGATCAAAAGATGTTTGAGAGTTTTGTCCCGCAATAACCATACAACAACTTAACTTTGCATTCCTTAGTACAGTACTTTTTAAAAGATTCTAATTGAAAAAAAAAACTCTTATTCTTACTTATTTCTGACTGCTGCACACCTGAAAACTGTTGTGTCACTAGCTGGGGCATAACTGCATAACTGGACGGATTGATAGTGTTCTGATTATTTCTTCTTCTTTTGTATGTTTGAAAATGCTATCTGCACCTACTTAAGAAACACTATTGTCAAATACGACCCAAAACTCCTTAAAATGTATGGGATTGTTTTAATAATAAAACTTTTAAGCAACACCAAAATCAATTCATGTAACAAGTATGTAAGTGAGAATGTTAGAGTGCACCCGGACAGACTTGTCAGCATAGATCAAGTTTTGAGTAAAAATTTGAAAATCCTGATTTGGTACATGCTAAGTTTGAAAATGTACTTTTTGGTTGACAGGTTTCATCAGTACCTCAGCTGTCAGGGTCATCATCTGACAGCTTCTTCACAGTTTTTGGGCCAATAATAAAGCAAAAATGCACAGATGTTTGGAAAGGAGATACTTCTGATACTTACTAATTAACATCACACGCATCATAAACTAAAAGTAAGTAAGCTGTATTATAGGTATTTTATATACATATATATACATATATATATATATATACACACACACACACACACACACACACACACACACACACATTTATATACACACGCACACACACACAGTGTGAAAATAGACACACAGACACAATTGTCCTTGACTAAACGGCCTCTCACATAATTAAGCTGAAACAACCAGTTAATTATAAAAGAGGTCAACATCTGTGCTACATTATAGTAGACGTTTGATTTCTAGAGAGTAGAGTTTCACATCTGGCTCCAGCTGTTATCTCCTCTAACTCAGAAGCAAGTCTGTCTGTCTGATGATGTGAGCACACTGCTGCTTTACATGTGTGTGCTAAAGGATGCATTGAGTGAATCAATGTCAGAACCACAGTATGGTGCACCTCATAATTAGGGCCTCCATCAGGAAATCCATTTCATCCTGTTCGGAGCAGATTTCTGGAAGAGTCTGTAGAGCAGAAAGAATCGGAGAAGCAGTGTGGGTGTGTGCCATTGTCAAGAGGAAAAATATCATCAGACCTAATCAGCAGACTATTGAAAAGAAAACCCATGTGGACCTCAGTCAGCTTTTTTCATTTTTGAACATTGTGTAGTTTTAAAGCCAATTGATCTGAAGGCATTGACTGACTACTTTTTTACAGCCAACAATCATGCTGTGCAGTCATGACAATTTAGCAGTATGTGATTTCTTTTTTGCATTAAATACATTCAATTCCAATGTACTTGTATGGCCCTGTACTTGGCAAATGGCATAAACATATATTCTATTCTAGTCATTGTACAATTTTTTACACAACAAACCATATAATATATATTAAATCCTGGAGTCAGTAAAGCGAATCATTCTTAAATTTCTAAATAAACGTAATGAACATTACAAAAAAACTTGTCTTTTCATATTCTTCATGTGCGTGTGAGGTACGAGCACCCCTGTGGGATGTTGTTGAATTGATTAAATGTAATGAACATAATTCCTCGTGCTGTGCTATCTTCTGACATTCAGGTGCAACTTGTCTCTGACCTTTATGGCCACCTGCATGGGGCCGTCATCACTGCTAATCCCTAGAACTTTTCCTTCATAGACTTCACCAAATGCACCATGGCCGAGAGCCCTGGAAAAAACAGGTGGAAAATACAATAACTGACGTGAAAACATCAGTAAAAAGGTCTGTGTACTGTAAGTATGGGCAGAACCTCAAACTGACATTTTGACATTGTATCCAGATATGCTGTACCTGAGAAGTGTTATGTTCTTGCGCGGTACTTCCTTCAGTTCGTTGAGTGAGGCGGCCTTTCCTGCAAAGCAGTAGTTGGGGTTGTAGTCGGTCATGATGGTGGAGGAGCGGATCTTGCTCAGCTTGTACTCTGGACTCTGCAGACGCCCCCTCACTGCGTACAGGTTGTTCTTCCTGCGGTACCACACTAAAGACAGAGACAAGACAAATGTCTTTTACTTCAAAGTCTAAGAGAGTTTAAAAAAACTAAAAAAATCACAACACTAACTGGACCCCACACTTGCATGTAAGTTGTAGTAGCAACTCCCTGACTATCTGCTAACTGTAGGAGCAGTAACACAAGGAGGGGTCAAGCGGTCACATCTCAGCAGTCGATGCTTATCAATATAAAAACAACATTCTTCGGGCCAGTGGGGAAAAAGTTGGTTCACAGACAGCCACTTTGATGTGGGAAATCGATTTTCCCTTTTAAGAAGACAAATCCTTCCACACAAAAACACAATGTTTTGCAGGATGTCCTCTCCTTGGTTACTGCTTCTAGACTGTCTGTGCCAGTGAGTTTGGACTCACCCGCCGTGGAGGCAGCCCACATCCCTGATGCAGGTTGGTAGTCTGCCAGGGAGGGGGTGTTGCGTGCAGGTAAGAAGTGTCGTCGAGCCATCGCCCGGTGCAGATGCTAGGGACTCAGGGGGGTTGTCATGTGGGGTGGGTTGAGGAAAAGAATAGGGAGGAGGAGGAGGGGAAGGAGGAGGAGCAGATGGGGCGCCCAGGGAACAGACTACCTCCCTGCATGGGGGAGAGCTCAGATGAAGAGACACTGTTAACCTGAAGGGTGTGTGTTGGTGTGCTTGCAACAAGTAAGTGCACAAATGTCATGCTTTTGTTTTAATATTTCACTTACTCACTTGCAGACTCACACAGTACACACAGTGCAGTTAGTGACAAAGTCAGACTAAATTGTTCAATTTTTCATAAAAAGGTTGTGCAGAGAAGTCAGTTCAATTTGCACTTTGTCTGCTAAGTGTAAAAGTACGATGTCATGGCGTTACACTAGAGAGCTGTTTGTTCATGACTGATAGTAATTAGCAAAACAACCATCTTATCTGCAATTAATATCTGTCTGATTACACTGAGTGCATTTAGTGCATCCATTTTTATGTAGAGCTATAATTAACCAAACTCAAACTTTGTTGTATTTTTGTTTCACATACTATTTTCTTTTGTTTTCTGTCCAGAACTTTGTGAATTTATTTTAATTTTTTTTTTTTTAAATGCCATTTATCTGATATTTGGTGCCAGGCAGTTTGAACTGCCTTATCACCTTATGCTCTATAACTAAACTTTAAGCTTAACCCTACTTCCACTTTAATGCATCTCCCATTTTGTTTCATAAATATGAGTGCCATATAAACATTGATGCCCATTTCTTTAAATCTCCAGAAAGGATGGTGCGCCCCTATAAATCTTTTAACTTGTCTACATCAGCAGGAAGAACCAATTCATCACATAATCTCTACATTCATTAATCTGGTATTATACTGTTGTGAAAAACAACAATTGCCTTGTTTTGTTTTTTTGTCTCATGTGGTGAGAGTGGTGTATACGTGTGTGTGTGTGTGTGTGTGTGTGTGTGTGTGTGTGTGTGTGTGGGGGTTCAGAGGGAGGAGGGTTGTGTTCATGTTGTGCGCTGGAGGTTTTGTTTTGGAACAAAATAAAAACTGTTAATCGTGAAAGACAATCATGAGATGTATTTTATGTAAAGTAGAGGGACAAGAATAAAGCTCTGGGAAGCATGAACGTGGGGTCAGTGAATTATATCACTGTCTAATCTTCTGATTTGTTTTCCTTTCTTGTGTCCAATGGGAAATTATGCTCTTACAGTGGTGTTAGATTTCAGTCCACCAGAACGGGTCTCACCCACATCATTACTAATTGTTATTATATTAATAAAAATGTCTGCCTTGTTGTTGCCCCAAAATTGTCAAAAACTTATCTTTTGGGTTGGTTTGCTTTGGTTTGAAAAACTGAAATTACCTTGCTTAGGCCTCACTGTCAATGGGGGGAAAAAAAATCTCCATATTTTTCCTTTAATTCATCAGATTTATTTTTATTCATCACTTTCTTACAGGAGGTTTATCGCATGTATTAGTTCAATCCAAACTGCTTTTGCCATGCCAAGTTGTCTCGTCAGCCGCGTACAAGCCCAGAGAACAGAAAATGTGATTGATATTTTAAAGGAAGTCAGTGCTGTGCTGATTTCTCCAGAGGCCCTAACACAAAGTTTAGATTGCCCAAAACTGAGTGTGGAAAAGAAAGACTCTTTCACTGTTGAGCTTCACTTAATATTCAGCACTTTCAGCGAGGTTATCGAGAGGACGTGAGAGAGGGAGAATCTGCTGTATTCATACACCTTAAAAAGCCCTGGGTGGAGGATTAGTGGGTTGACCGAAATGTCAGGATTCCATTCCTAATTATCTACAGCAGATGGTTGTCAAAAAGGTGACAAAGGTGCAAAAAATGCTTTATTAGCTGTATAATCCCTCACTGTCCAATATTATTGCAGAATGACTGCATATGTTGTTGTTACAACTGCATATAAACTGTGCATACACACACACACACACACACACACACACACACACACACACACACACACACACACGCACACACACACACACACACACACACACACACACACACTCTCTCTATATATAAAGTGTCTGCGTTTAATCAAGCTAGATTTAGTATATGTCAACATTAAACAGTATACATTGCATAGCAGCTTTTGAGACAAAGAAAAATACTAATGCATGTATTAGACAGTGGTCATCTCTTAATAGTCGTTCTTTCTATTTCCTAGAGTATTATTGCCACTGAGTAGTAAAATTAAAACTGGTTAATTGTAAATTCCCTAATTATTCCTATTTTAAGCAATTGATTTGTGCAAGAATCAACAGTGAAGCATTTTTCAGTATGTCTGATTGTCCCAAATTACAAAAATCCAATAAAATCAAACAAATCCCAAAGCTATATCCTAATGCCCGTGGATAAGATAAAGGCTTATCTTCGATCACAGTTCTCGATTGTCTCAAATTGTTATGTAATCTTCATGTCTTATAATCATAATTGTTTCTTTAGTTGTTTTTTTTCAGCCACTGAATCATAACGCATGACATTTACTGCTGTCTGATCTCACTCATCAGTACACATCTCCAGGAGAACTTCTTATTTAAATGTCAAACCGTTCTGCTTTTCCTTTTAAAACTCATTATCTGGCTTCCGTGAAAATGATCGTAGTAGATACAACATATCACTTGCATTATATCACTTCTCATCTGCAGTATTATCTTGTTTCACACTCTTTGGCACACAAAAAAGTCACATTTACACACAGAAAGCAAAATCAGAGTCACCTGAAATAGGTGCTTGTAATAAAAGTGTCTATATATGCTCACTTCATATTGTGTCAGCAACATTTAATTCAGAGCCCTATCTTTCCCACAGCTCTTCTAATCATCTGATGCACAGCCAGAGTAGGGTATTTAAACTAACTCTTATCAATATCCTGTTTCTGTTGTCAGCAACACCTGGCTGCATCTGTATATCCAGCTGTGCTCACAGCCGGTGAAAGGCAGACGGCTCAGGCTGCACACAGAACTGGAGGAGTCTCTTACTGAGGATGACGCCGGTGCAGATCAGTGCGATACAGCTCACGATGGTGGAGACCACGACTGCCAGGATCAAAGATGTTGACATCTGGCTGTGCAGAGCCGGGCCTTGAGGAGCTGCTGGGAGAGAAGGGAGAAGAGGCTTGGTTTAAAAGTGAACAAAAAGTGATTTTAAATGCTTGTTAAATGTGTTCAGATAGGAAATAATTTTGCGGGCTTTATTTTTTGATAATAAAAGCAGCTGTTAACACATTCTGGCTTTTATCCAAGAGGACAGGTAGTGTTTGTTGGGGGTATGTTAGAGATCTTGTTATGTTTGTTTAAACATAAGTTAGAAAACCTTGTTATGCTTAGAGCTACTTTACTTTTTACTTTTAGAGCTAGTTGTGTGATGTGAGTTCATACAGTGGTGCTCAAAAGTTTACATACACATGCTTAAGTTGACTAAAAAGAGGAATAAAAAAATCATGTTTTGGAAATTTATTTTAATACCTAAATTAAAAAATGAGGTAAAATCCAACCTTTAAGGACACCAATTTTCTTTGTGAATGAATAACGTATTGTAAATAAATAAATGTTCTTATTTAAAATACAGGGGTCATAAGTATACATACCCCTATGTTAAATTCCCATAGAGGCAGGCAGATTTTTATTATTAAAGGCCAGTTATTTCCTGATTCAGGATATTATGCATCCTGATAAAGTTCCCTTGGCCTTTAGAATTAAAATAGCCCCACATCATCACATACTCTTCACCATGCTTAGAGATAGGCATGGTTTTATTTCAGTTAGACTAATACCTGGTTTGATTTGCATTGAGAGATGGTTTTATAGAAAGTATCCCATGCCTATCTCTAAGCATGGTGAAGAGTATGTGATGATGTGGGGCTATTTTAATTCTAAAGGCCAAGGGAACTTTATCAGGATGCATAATATCCTGAATCCAGAAATAACTGGCCTTTAATAATAAAAATCTGCCTGCCTCTATGGGAATTTAACATAGGGGTATGTATACTTATGACCCCTGTATTTTAAATAAGAACATTTATTTATTTACAATACGTTATTCATTCACAAAGAAAATTGGTGTCCTTAAAGGTTGGATTTTACCTCATTTTTTAATTTAGGTATTAAAATAAATTTCCAAAACATGATTTTTTTATTCCTCTTTTTAGTCAACTTAAGCATGTGTATGTAAACTTTTGAGCACCACTGTATATGGTTTGATTATGTTATCATTTGATTAATTACTTCCTGTCCTTTTATCTTAACCGTTTCTCCAATTATATATGATTGAAACCTACGTACCTAGCACAGGAACTCAGGCCTTAGTTTCTGTGTGTACATTTTTGTGTGTACCTTTAGTTTTTATGTGTATGTATCTCTCACATGAGCAGAAGCAGACAAGTGACCTTCCATGCATTGCACTGTTTCTGCTCAGCACAAAAATCCAATCAGCAAGCACTCCCACGTCGTAAATCTGACAATGTAACCAGCTTCACTTTTTGAATAAAAAGACTGCTCTCAGGGGAAGATTTCTGAAGTTGCTCTGAAGTTGCTCTGAGGTGTCAGAGGTAACATAGAGGCTTCCCTTGTAGCAAGTACACTTGTATTTGTCTCCTGTCTTCTGTTGAGTACTGGAAACAAAGTTTGGTTAACGAACACAGGGTAATTATTAGAACTACCCATCAGGGTAATTACATACCTATGGTGCCGACACATGTGACGTTGTCGCTAGCCAGAACTTCGTCATCATCACAGAGACAGAGGATGATTTGAGCATCTTCATCTCGTTTGCAGCTCTGTGTTTGACAGTGGCTGCAGTTCAGTTTTACCTTGATCTCACACTCGCCGTGACTCTCCATGGCTACAGGGAATAATGTACACGCACATAAACACATGGATGCAAGGAAACACAAACACCAGACAAACAATTTGTGAGAGAGGGAAATCATTTACGTTTCCAATAACAAGGTCAGGTATACGTTTCTTTTTCAGCAAATCTCATGAAAATATCAAACCCAGCAATGAATTAAAAGTATTGTTGGTGCAGCCAAAGCCAGGTGCTTTATAGTTTATTCCTTGGTATCACAGAGCCTAGTTGAAAATTTACTGGGTGACATGTTACATCGTCACACTGAACATGGGTGCTGTAGTTTATTTTGAGTTAATTACACAAACATCATCCCATTGCCGTAAAAACTTTCTAGAGCACTGAATCCATGGCTGAAAATACTCCCATTTTGGGAAAAAAACTGCAGTGCCCAGGTGTTTAAGAATATTAGTCAGCCTTTCATAAAAGTAAAAGTATTTAATATATAGCTACACGTCTTCAGCAGAAACAAATGGGCTTGGGCCTGAGAACCACAGACAGGGTGTGGAAGTAAAAGAATTAAGAGGAGATGGACTTAAACACTGTTGGTTTTAATGTTTTTAAAGTTAGAGTTGATAGTAAAAACAATATCTTTAATCTCTAAACCCCATTACATGTAGTATATGCGATCAATTATGTCTTTATTTGTGTTAAACCTAATATGAACTTGTAATAAATTGTCTCCATTTAAAAAAAAACACTCTAATCTGTGACCAAAACAGTGCTCTATGGTTTCTTGATACAAACTTTTAATGTAAGGATAATATGTGTCATATAAAACCTCATCCTTCACTTACCTCTTTACCCCAAAATCAAAAATACTTATTTTTCCCTCTTACCTGTAGTGCTATTTAGCAATCAAGATTATTTTGGTGTGAGTTGCCCAGTGTTGAAGCTATCAGCCGTAGTAATGTCTGCCTTCTCCCCAATATAATGGAACTAGATGGCACTCTGCTTGTGGTGCTCAAAGTGCCAAAAAATACATTTGAGAAACTCAGCAGCAATGTTTCTTTTGAGTAGTTTCATGTGGGAACTATTATCTTTCTACCTAATTCCAACACTGGGCACTCAGCCAAAACACATTTTAGATTGATAAATAACACTACAGGTAAGAGGCAAAATACAGTATGTATTTTTGATTTTGGGGTGAAGTGTCCCTTTAAAGATAAAATGACATAACTAAATTACAGGAACACTAAAAAAAAATGCAATAACCATTGGAGTGAATCTCTTTGTTGAGATCTTGCTTTGGATGAATTTCATATTTGAACACACTTCAGAGGCTGCCACTTTGTTTGAAAGCATCGCTGGCAGCACAAGCAGCAGAAACAATAGTGTCTTTCATATGAGAATTGAGTGCTGTGTGTCAGGGCCGAAGGCAACAAGCTACACAAGGCTGTAAATTAGTCAACTGCCTTCTTCTTCCTCCCGCTAAATAATGAGAATCAGATGGTAGTCTCACAAAAAAATACCACCACATATATTCAGTCACATGTGCGAGTTGGTTGGCCTTCGTGCATGCACGCAAGCACACACGCACGCAAGCACACACACACACACACAATTTAAATTTTGGCTCCCAACAATCACCAAAATAGTAAAATCAAGAATTTTTATTTTTTTTGCCATGTTCTGTTCTGCAAGAACACTCTTATTTTGTCTTGTGTTCTGAATGACGCATGTGCGGACATCCGCACCTCCCGAAGCCATGGGAGTAAAAATGGCAGAATGAGGGCAGCCACAGCAATGTTTGGTGAGCAAAAAAGGCAAATCCAACTCTGTTGTCAGGGAAAAGTTAACGTTAGCAACCCTGCGGCTGGATTTTTCCTTAGGTGGCTAGTAAATAAGAGCACTGAGGGCGACATTATTGTTAATATTTTGGCACATTTAGTAATGACAGTAGGCTAGTGGTCATGGTGAGTGAAAATGTGATATGCACATTGTGTTATGTATCTGGAAATGTCCATTAGCTGTGTAGCGTGATGTAGCTGATCCAAGACTATTTCTGTGGGATAAAGGACACTAAAAGATACGCTGGACACTATCCATTATATCCAAAGATTAATGAGTAATCGTGTTAAATAATAGTAATTTCAATATTGACCAAAATAATCATGAATATTATATTTTACATAATCGAGCAGCCCTAACACACACACACACACACACACACACACACACACACACACACACACACACACACACACACACACACACACACACACACACACAGGATTTAAACTACAGAGCGACAGTGTTTCTTTACCATGTTTAATGTTATCGTTATTTAATGTTAATATTATAATTCCGGAGTAACTATAACGGTAGATTTATTTTCCACAGAGCAAAATTTTGCTTCGCTCTCATTGAAGCTCAACAAACAGGAAATTTGCCCTGATTTAGCAAAATAAGAGCGAATCACTGCTTTATCACCGATTTAAAAAAAATCAATGAGACCATAATTTAAAAAATTAACATCATTCTGTGTTGCAGAAGATTTAAAACTAGCGATTGTAACCATAAACTCATTTTGAGTGGGTCATTTTCTCATAGACTTCTACAGAAACAGCCCTCCTTTTGCAACTGCATGTGTCGCCCTCTGCTGGAATTTAGATAGAATGCCAGTTTAAGGCACTTAGTTATATTCTGTTTTATCCTAATTCAATATCCACTTAATTTCTCAACTATATGTCCCCATCTTGCTCTCTTTCTTTTTAATAGTTAACAGCATCTCAGTCTTCATCAGGGAATCGCATTAACTCTTTTTTCTCTCTTCTTTTTATGCCAACTTTTTTCATTACTACAATACTCCAGTCAATATCAGATTTATTAGTGTCACTGTCTTTATAACATTAGCATATGATGTCAGTCATACCTGCCAGAGGCTGAAGGAAAATCTCTCCCATCGGATGAATGAATGAGATTCCATTCTGACCATTGGCTGTGATCTCATCTGTTGGCGCAGCGTCACCTCCTGTCACAAAAAGGTCCGTCATTTAGCTGACGCTTTTACCCAAAGCGACTTACTGTATACAGTACATGTCATATCCACAGCGGCATCACCACCCCTATTACTATCAGTCAGCATTTAAAAATAATGTCAAACCATTTTGAACCAATTAAAAAAACAAAACACCATGACCTGTGACATACAGCCAAAAGAATTGGAGATAATTATTATGTTGGTTCTCACAAGCTGTTCTGTCACTTAAGGACAAAAGCATCAAAATTAAAAAACAGAAAATATATAGTTACTATGTATGTATTAATTGTACATGCATGTGACAGTGACACTGATTGAGTCCACTTTCAAGAGCAACTAGACAGGCATAAATTATGCTTCAAACCAAAGAATTTTGTTTGTTTCCTTTTTACAGTTATGCCACAAATGATACATTTTTGCTTTTAAGGAGTTTAGTAGCACTTCTGGGATGAAGTGACAAGAGGGAGCAAGACAAAAGAATGAACCTGACAGTTTTTAGTGCAGCAGTTAGAAACGGTAAAGCAATGTTTTTCCATGGTAACTAAAACAATACTGTTACCTCTGTACCCTCCTCCGCCGCCTCCAGCTGTGCAGGCCCCACCTCCACCTCCAAATCCCCCAAAGTGGACCAGCTGAGCTTGGACAGGGCAAGGGGACATGAGGACCCCCTTCACCACCCTCCACCAGAGACTTTCCCGCTGTCACGTGAGGACTGGGACTTTCGTTCCAGCCTCCACCTCCACCTTCAGGGACACAAACACAAAACAAGCACACCATTAAACAGTATTTTATCATCTATATTACATATCTTACATTTATTATACCATACAACTATATCATAACTATTTTGAAAGGGGGGGGATTAGAGCTAAGGAGAAAGGATAGTTAGACAGAGTAAGGCATTGCATTTCCATACAGTTGGGGGACTGTCAAACACACATTTAAAAAAAACAAAAAAAAAGGCCAAAACCGATGCAGCAGAGGCCAAAATCTGATCTGTCATGAAGTTATTTACTGAAGGTTTTGTAAGTTGTAACTGTATTATCAGTTTTAAATATTTGTTGTTTTTGTGATGGTATTTTCTGAATGTTCTTAATGTGAGATGCTTTTGTTGTAGTTTACGTTTCATATCATTGTGAACTTTTATTTTGAAGTTCTTTGGAGGCTGGCAGTCTATGCGTCTAGCTAAGATTCAGCCTTCTAGAGCCTTGTAGATTATACTGTATATAGACTGTGCTTTTTCTACACATTCTTATTCTTGACACTGATGAAGGCATTGATAATGAACACGTTAAAAAGGAGATTCTTCCTTTGTTACTTGAGAAACTAGTTGGCCGGTAAAGCAGAGATAGTGCACTCCTATAAATTTGTAGCTGCCAACAAAACCCGAGATATCTTGTTGTTATCCCTTGAGATTTTTCATATAGATTTGTGCTCCTCCCGAGCCACAGTGGCTGACCATCGCCAGCCTCTTCTGGCAAATGGCAGGCTGCGTTGGCTCTAGTCAGCTGTTACTGGAGGTCCCTGATCAGACAGCTCTCTCTTATTGATTTCCCCTCAGTGTTATTTGGCTCTGCTCTGTGAGTTAGGGACTATAATCCTTAAGCAGGGAACATTTTCCAAGGAATGAGCTCAGTCTTTGAGACTAAGTTTGTGGGAAGACCTGCTAGAAATTCGAGTGAAGCATTAGAGATACACAGCATTGAAACAAGAGGAGACAGTCAGCACAGAGCTTGTTATGTTCACCCGTTTTTGTAGTGTTGTTGTGTTTCTTTGTTTTTGTTTACAGGCAGACATGAGAAGGTCAACAGTGAGGTGAGTCATTCAGTCTCCCAAATATACCCAAGAACACAGGTCTTTGTTGCTTTTTCCTTTTGTTTATCACTTTACAGTCATCCACACAGATGTCACTGACAGCCACACTTGTTATATTTATTTATAGTGGATATAGTAATTTAACATTTGCCACATTGCAGTGATGGAGACAGAGACTCTTCAGCAATAAATAATGACGTAACGAGTCGACAGGTCCAACCACCAGCTGATCATGGTCTCTAATCTACGCTGATGAGCAGAAAATGTCCAGCAGCAGTTCCTCAGCCATATCACATTTTTTTTCAAGGTTAACAGACACAGTTCACCACACAGCTCACACACCTCCTTTTCACAATACTAAGAGCAACATATTTCCCCTGACACTCAGATCTTTATCTAAACAAACCCACAGAGGTTTCAATAAGATGAGCTGATAGATGGTTTATGTTGAGACTCAGAGGGGATTTACTGAGAATGTTCCAGCAGGCATTTTCAGGAGCAAAGAGAGTCCTCCCTGCCATAAATGTCTTCATTCAGCATGTCAGGAAACTAAAAAAGGCGATCCAGACAGATCCCCATTATCCACAGGCCAAACACATCCTGCAGTGTGAAAGCATGCATGCCAACGTGTGCTGCTGTTGGCCTTCCACCAACAGGTCTCTATAAACAGGCTTTAACGCTACCTTTTAGAGAAATTAACATCTTGTCATCTGGCTCATAGCACTTCAGAACATGAGAAAAACAGGAGCGCAAACTTAACTAGGACACTTAACTTCTCTGTGATCGTAAAGTATATACCCGAGTCTGCAGCCAACCTTAGTGTCAGCAGGAATGATATTTTGTATATAACTGATACCGCATATATTGTGTAATGTTTAGAAGTGTTCTTTAATTTCTTAATTAACTTTCCTGGTTAAATAAAGGTTAAATAAAAAACATTTGTGTCCATATACTATAATGTGTCAATAAAAAAACTTGAATCAGTTGAGACAACCATTCTGTCATTCTACTTTAATCTCCAGCTTTTATATAAAACTGTTGCGCTCAACCTGGGAACTTTTAGTTGCAATGATTCCGTGGGGGTTTACAAATTTATATATATATATATTCTGAATAAAACATTTGTCATCACCTTTGTAATACACATTTTTCTCTGAAAAGCCATGTGTTCTTGTTACTCCAAATTACTTACAGCCTTTTTTTTAATGCTGTGATGTATTTTGGTGGAGGGACTAGTCTCAAGTCAGATATCTCAAAACCCGATAATGAAACTGAAAGCGACCACTACAGATAAACAGTACATCCGCACTTGTAATATCATGACCAATAATATAATACCTGCAGCACCAGTTTGACCGTTGGTACTGGCAGCTATGGTGCTGTTTTCATACTTCTCCAGTGGTATCTGGTCCAGACTGGACTCTCGGTCCTCCAGGTAGGCATTTCCTCCTCCGCCAGCAGCAATCAACAAGGGAATCAGCTCACCTCCCTCCATCTGTCAAGACCGTTTCAAAGTAAATTTGAAGCAATTTCTATGTACATGCTCGATGGTGCACATGCATACATTTTCATCTCAACATTTCACTGGAAATATAAAGGGAGTTTTGACAAAGCATCAGTCTCAGCAGGAAAGCAAATTAAACATGACCCAAGAAACTCCACGTTTATTACAGATGGAAGATCAAAATAGAAGGGACGAGTGAAAAAAAATTTCTTGTGCATTTTCTATAATAAAAAAGCTTTCACATTTTAAGTGTAGGTCCAATCTATACTTAAACCTGTGGATTAGAGTGTGGGACTATGGTGAATTGTTTCAATATGCCTACAGACATTTTGTATGTCTATCAGCATGTACAATGTCTTAATGTCAAGTCGATGTCTTAAGCCGCACAAGGTATCAAACAAACCCACATAAAGGACACACACTACTGAAACAACACAAGCGTCTTCTGTCACCTTAAAGATGTAGGTGGCTCCCCCTCCTCCGCCTCCTCCCCCAGCCCACTCCCCACCAGCCTCTCCTCTGAGGTTGTCTTCAATCACCGACGACTCTCCCAGGCAGATCCTCTGGGTGTGGGGATTTCTCTACTCCGCAGAGGAAGAGAGAGATTTGAGATTTAGAGAAAGAAGTCTTCACAATCCAGCAGGCAAGTTTTTTTTGTTATATAGGTCACTTTCTTGTCTCTCCTCTCCCTGGCAAAAGAAATCCGAGTGAAACAGAACACACTTCAGCAAATCCTTCCAGTTGGTCCTCGAGTCTGTCCTACTCACCCCTGGGCAAGCATCCTCTCCCTGTTGGCCCACCAAGATGTAAACCAAATCTCCTTTCTCCAGAGGAAATATAGCAGATATGAAGATCCCATGGTTGCGTTTGTTGTGGTTTTTGGCTCCTTTCCCTCCTGCAGCCCCATAAGCAGAGATCCTGAGGGAGATCATTGCACCACAAGGGGTTTAAATACTGTGACTGAAAGAAATTGCTTTCTGGCTCAGTCTCCACAGTATATTACAGATGTCTGTTATAACACACACATAAGGAGACACAGTCACCTGCTGTTTTATACAGATGTCCTCTTACAAACAGACACTGTGTTGATATTGGCATAAAGTATAGCAGTTTAATCTAGCCAAAGTAATTCAACACCCTGCATATCCTGTGCGATTCATCCTGCCGCTTTTCTGTTGCCTCATTTCATGTGGCGAGCGTGATAATGAGGTCCCATGACTGGCTATGCAAAGACAATCAAATTGCCTGAAGTATGATCTGACAGGACAAAAATCAGTTACACTGAGCATGGCCAGAACAATTTAAATCCCAAGCACGCACACACACCAGTAAATGGTCGCCAAGCCCTGCTTGTCTTTTCTTTAACTAAACTCATAGAAATATAGAATGGATGACATTCAAATGTAAAAAAACAAAAAACAAACAGTGGAACGCTCTGACATTGTGCATCATGGGAATCACTGCTCTTACAGGATAAGACTGGCTATATTTTTGTTCACACACACACACACACACACACACACACACACACACACACAAATTGTACATATCTATATAAAATATTTCTGACTTCCCTGCCCTGTCTGTGGTTCACACCTTCAAGCTCATTAGTTGTTAATGGATAAATGTTTTCTTTAAAATGGGTCACAAACACATTTTAATGTCCTATCCCATGTGTACACTGCAGTTTTTAACAAAAGGTTACTCAGACAGAAGTGCACAGTGCATTTCCTAAGTACTTTTCAGCTGCAGATTTTGATACTAGTGAGTATTTACGTCAGCAGGCCAGCATACAGGTAAAAGCCAGTAAATTAGAATATTTTGAAAAACTTGATTTATTTCAGTAATTGCATTCAAAAGGTGTAACTTGTACATTATATTTATTCATTGCACACAGACTGATGCATTCAAATGTTTATTTCATTTAATTTTGATGATTTGAAGTGGCAACAAATGAAAATCCAAAATTCGGTGTGTCACAAAATTAGAATATTGTGTAAGGGTTAAATTTTGAAGACACCTGGTGCCACAAAGTAATCAGCTGATTAACTCAAAACACCTGCAAAGGGCTTTAAATGGTCTCTCAGTCCAGTTCTGAAGCCTACACAAACATGGGGAAGACTTCGGATTTGACAGCTGTCCAAAAGGCGACCATCGACACATTGCACAAGGAGGGAAAGACACAAAAGGTTATTGCTGAAGAGGCTGGCTGTTCTCAGAGCTCTGTGTCCAAACACATTAATAGAGAGGCAAAGGGAAGGAAAAACTGTGGTCAGAAAAAGTGTACAAGCAATAGGGATCACCGCGCCCTAGTCAAGATTGTGAAAAAAAACCCATTAAAAAAAGTGGGGGAGATTCACAAGGAGTGGACAGCTGCTGGAGTCAGTGCTTCAAGATCCACCACCAAGAGACGAAAGACATGGGTTTCAACTGCCGCATACCTCGTGTCAAGACACTGTTGACCAAGAAACAGCGCGAAAAGCGTCTCACCTGGGCTAAGGAAAAAAAGAGCTGGACTGCTGCTGAGTGGTCCAAAGTCATGTTTTCTGACGAAAGCAAATTTTGCATTTCCTTTGGAAATCGAGGTCCCAGAGTCTGGAGGAAGACAGGAGAGGCACAGGATCCACGTTTCCTGAAGTCTAGTGTAAAGTTTTCACCATCAGTGATGGTTTGGGGTGCCATGTCATGTGCTGGTGTCGGTCCACTCTGTTTCCTGAGATCCAGGGTCAACGCAGCCGTCTACCAGCAAGTTTTAGAGCACTTCATGCTTCCTGCTGCTGACCTGCTCTATGGAGATGGAGATTTCAGGTTCCAACAGGACTTGGCGCCTGCACACAGCGCAAAATCTACCCGTGCCTGGTTTACGGACCATGGTATTTCTGTTCTAAATTGGCCAGCCAACTCCCCTGACCTTAGCCCCATAGAAAATCTGTGGGGTATTGTGAAAAGGAAGATGCAGAATGCCAGACCCAAAAACGCAGAAGAGTTGAAGGCCACTATCAGAGCAACCTGGGCTCTCATAACACCTGAGCAGTGCCAGAAACTCATCGACTCCATGCCACGCCGCATTAATGCAGTAATTGAGGCAAAAGGAGCTCCAACCAAGTATTGAGTATTGTACATGCTCATATTTTTCATTTTCATACTTTTCAGTTGGCCAACATTTCTAAAAACTCCCTTTTTTGTATTAGCCTTAAGTAATATTCTAATTTTGTGACACACGGAATTTTGGATTTTCATTTGTTGCCACTTCAAATCATCAAAATTAAATGAAATAAACATTTGAATGCATCAGTCTGTGTGCAATGAATAAATATAATGTACAAGTTACACCTTTTGAATGCAATTACTGAAATAAATCAAGTTTTTCAAAATATTCTAATTTACTGGCTTTTACCTGTATGGGGATTGACTTCACCATCACCCAGTGCAGCTTTGTGGCTCATTTGTGTGTTTTGAAATAGTTTGTGGAAAACAATAAAAGGTAAATAGCTGAGTAATAAGCTATTTAAGGCTTTGACTACACAGGCAATGTAGTATTTGTTTGTAGGATTCACTGTGAGCTTTTGTATTCTCATGAGATTTGACGAGAAGAAAAATATATCAATATCACCAGATTTACAGTTGAACAAATAAAGGACCAGCCTGTTGCATTCCACCTTAAAGATAAGAGGAGCATTTAAGCCATCCCCTCCACCACTTACATATATTTGTTTGTAGCAGGTACCCTCCACATTTGGACTCCTTTCAAGGGGTCTTCCCTCCCGACAGTGACACTGACATTTTGGTTCCTATAGGTACTGTCACACTGTGCCTGGGTTGGGCCGTGGGGGCCACTGGCACCGCATGAGTTAAACCACCATGTCATCAAAGAAACCTCTAGGAAAAGGGAGACAAAAAAAGAAAAACACTAACATTGATTGGTGGGTCAGTCAGTCAGTAAATGGAAAAATATATAATAACAAAAAAACAAGAAAAAATGCAAAGAAATATGTAACATTAAGATAAACAGTTGGACATTGGAAAAGAGAAACACACATACAACACATCTACAAGAGTCCCTGGAAATTGCATTCACCATCTGGTACAGGGGTGCTGAATGCAGTAAAAGTTTCTGGTCAGCTTATTTGGTATACTAAAGCTTCAAGCATCAAGAGAAATTGTGTGTGTACAATCCACCTGGTATGTAAACTCTGCATTCAGAATGGGTTAAAAATGACATAGTAGAAGAGGTAGGCTTTGGAAATTCCCAAGGTATCACAGTACCTGAGAATGAAGGCTCTGCAAGGGGGCTTAAGAAATCCTCTAAGTCCACCATTGGCATGAGAGAGTTTAGATCTGAGGAGAAGCAGGAAGCCAAATTAGTGAAAGGTGGGGAGGGAGGGAGAGAGAGAGAGAGAGAGAAAGAGAGAGAGAGAGACAATGAGTCACAGTCAAACATCTGCATTTTACTGAAGCATTAATTATATTTAGACACAAAGCAATACGGATCAAAGGAAATGAAAATAATCCAAGGACTGGTATTTTGGAAGAACATGGACACATTTCCTGAGACTCATTCCTGAGCAGGATGTTGCATACAGAGACATTTCGTCTATTTCCATGGTTTGTCTTAAATTAACTTAATGTTCTCCAAACGTTTATCCAACGCATACATTTATGTTTTCTTGCCATATTGCGGTGCTGCATTTGCAGCAAAGCAATATATGTTGGCTACCCTCATGTCAAAAAACAATCATTGAAACAAGGCATTAAACAAATAACTGAGGACTCAATTTCTTTCAGTAACCGTTTGATTTCATAAAGTTTCTAGATCACTTTAAAAGTGTGAAGAGAGACATAGGGTAACATTTAGCCTTATAGTTTAATAAGCCAAACAAAGTTATGTTTTACATTTACATTCAATTCAATATGCTTTATTGGCATGAGTCTAACAAAAACTACATCTAGAGTAAGACAGTGACACAGGGCTAATCAACAAAGATGGCAAAAGTACTCCCTTCTCGTACTCAAGTAGAAGTACAGATCATTGTGTTAAAAAATACTCTGGTAAAAGTAGAAGTACTGATTCAACTTCTTTACTCAAGTAAAAGTAACAAAGTAGAGGCTTGTAAATTTACTTAAAGTATAAAAGTAAAAGTTGCCTTGCGAATGACAAAGCTACCTGGACCACACACACACACATTACTAGAGAGCACGCTGACAAACTACAGTGGCCATGGAGAAAAAAGCTCTTTATATGCCGTTGTCTACATTTTAAATGGATGTCTGCCAATAGGCCTAAAACGTATAGCTTATTTATTGTGAAAGAGACTGGGACTCCAGGTTAATAAGATTCTGACCGAGTAGCAAGATATGAATTCAAGTGTGATTTTGTGGGAAGTCTGTGTATATTCCCATCCAATTAAATTCACCAGTGAAATTATTTTACACTTAGTGAGGACTACACAAGGACTGTATTTAAAGCTGATTCTGGTTTCCAACTTGGCCCCAGGTGTGTCTGTTAAAACACAGACGGAGACAACTTCTCTTTGTTGATGCTTTATTACAATCAAGCATCAGTATAAACATGGGCGTGGGTAGCTCTGCTATGGCTGAGTGTGTGGTTATAAAATAAATAAATAACATTGTAAAGGCTACCATACACAATGCATAGGAGTCATATATGCTAGTAAATAATAACAATAAACCCACTATTAATTACAGTATCTTAACGAGCGAATCAACAACCAGGTGTAACCTAGGTAACAGGTGAAGAACACAAACAAGCTAACTTTTAAATGTGCAATAATTATAGACCAATACAACAACAGGCTTAAATGAACTGACAACATCAGTTATATGACGTACAGTTCTCGGAGACGCACATGATCTCAGCTGATTATCCTCCAGACAGCTAGTTTCTTTTTCTTTTCTCTCACTTTTTTCTCCGTGTGGCGTGCGCGCCAGCTCGCGGTACGAGGCGCATGTCCGCGCTATTCCCCGACATGCAGTCACAATCACACCTGATAGACTACCTTTTGTACAAAACTAAAGTAACGAGCCAATTTTGTAAAATGTAAGCAGTAGAAAGTACCGATATTTGTGTTAAAATGTAAGGAGTAAAAGTAAAAAGTCGCCAAAAAAATAAATAGTAAAGTAAAAATAACTGAAAAATCTACTTGAGTACAGTAACGAAGTATTTGTACTTCGTTATTTCCCATCTCTGCTAATCAACAACAGTTAGACAGAAAAATCTAGATAAAAGCTACCAACTTTAAATAACAGTAACCACTGGTCAAATATATACACCAAGTATATCTTAAGCAGCCAACTCTACATTTTATGTTTAATAAATTCAACCTTCCATTTGTGCAGCAAGGGAAACACAGGAACATTTTTATTATTTACATGTTACATAAACTATCTTTGTGAAAGAGAAACTAGTGTGCCCAGTAACTTACATGTTTACTCCCCCCTGGGGAAGGAGACTTGTGAGTTAAATGAACCATAACTATACCTTGGTTTTACATATTATTGCCAAAAATATGCTGAACCATAATTACATGGTGCTGTTTTTGTTATGGTCCTTAGCATTTTTTGATGCATGTTAGCAACAGCTTACCTGTGTCGAAGCAGGCTGCTCCAATTGCAATGTCATCAAGAGCAACATCAGCATTGGAGCCTTTTTCCCACACAGCTGTAACCTTAACATGGAACCTGGAGCAAGCACATGTCATTTGTTTCTTTAGAGAATTATATTTTTTGTCTTTTTTTGTCAAAGGCAACAGAAATGAAATCCCAACAGCTTCTATTGAAGAAAAAGTAAAATCTTCAAAATTTTTACAAATTCTTTGTGATGACTGCAGCAATGTCCCTCACTTATAGTCAATCTAAAGAAATGACAAAATATGATGTGAAATATTGTCTGTTTTGTAATGACGAGGAAGAAGAGGTGAGGAAAAAGAGGCTGGTACAGTTGAATGATAGAGGTAATCTATGTTATGCAACACAAGAGACCATGTCTGTTCTTTTTTTGCATAATGTCAGTTAGAGCTTGACCGATATTATCGGTCAAGCTCTATTAGGCATTTCCCAATCTATCGGTATTGGCATTTATAATAACCAATATTTTATTTATTTTTTAATATTCATTCATCAGAAACATTTCTAATGACAAATAAATGATTCAAATAAATGAATATTTAAAAAATATAAACGGACTGTCAACCATGTTTTTAGTGTTGGCGTTGCATAGCTTGTCCACCAGAGGGCGCTCTACAACGTCCCTGTTGGCAACACAGATTTTTTTTTTTTTAATATGTTTTTGTTCAAAGGACTTTAAGATTCATATCTTTAGTTTGTATTTTCATACATTTTTTAGAACTTATATATTTTGATGTTCTTCTGTTCTGTTGTGACAACAAAACAAATTCTTATCATATCATTTTAGTGAGAACTCATAAATAACTACAAATAACTAATATTCGGGAAATCTGTTTATGTTTTGTTACGCGTTTCTGGATTTTTTTGGGAAATATATATCGACCGATATATATTGGCATATCGGATTTTTAAATAACCAAATATTTGTATCGGTATTGGCCTTAAAAATCCTTTATGTCATTATAACCTTAATGTCAGTGTTACATAATCTTCTGCTCCTTAACTCTTTCATTTTAATTTTACGCACCCATGATTAAGGCCAGTCAGCTGCAGGGCAACATCTTCCCAGTCATCAGTCCACTGATCATTTCTCTCCCAGACCAGTGGTGTGGTGGCAGACCCATTCTCCATTATTGCCACCAGCAATGAACCATTAAAGTGCCCATACAGGTACAGAGAGAAACGCATCTTTACAGAAAAACAGACAATTTCAGCAATTAGCATGTTGACTAAATCCTTACAAGGAAATGGAACCAAAATATATCAACAAAATGATTAAACTATTGTATTTGTCTAAATAACTGACCTGGCAGACAGTAGTAGAGACGGGGGGAGGGAAGGAGGAGCTCTGAATGGACGCCTCTCGAATGGAATTACTCTCTCTAACCTGCAGGAACAGAAAGTGCCCTGGGGGCGCACAATTAATGTCACACAGCAGAACGCTAACCAGCTCATGAAATAAACCGTTTGATGTCTGATACAGTAATAGTTTAAAAAGTTGTTGTTGTATCATATCATGTCATACATTTTAAACATGTTTTTTGCTAATCAAGAACCAGCAGCCTATAAAAAGATTGAAAGCAGTTGTAACGTAGAGTTAATTATAAAGCTATTTTGAGCCCTGTTAGCATGGATATGTTCTGCAGCTGGATTTAAACAATCCATACTGTATGAACTTTTCATGGTCATTCAACTTCATATCATATCAAATTGTTCCAAATTATGTCCCCAAAAGGAAACTTTGTCAACATCTGTTTTATCTAAAAAGTACAATTCTCTGTTTTTACTTCACTTCAATTGTATTGCTGCAAAATGGGATTGTCAAGCAGACAAACTCACCAACACATATATTATAAGAGAACGATACCTCTGTCTGTGTATTGATACAGTATTGCCACAGAAAATATCGCGGTACTATGCTGTATCGATTATTTCCTTCCTTAATTAACAGCATGTTTAAGACAAAACAAAAGATGAGTTTTGACGCAAAGCAAAGTAAAATAGGTAGTGACAAGACATTTTTGAGCTTGTAGCCTCCAGCTCTCCACACCTTAGCAATTAAAGATTCACCAGACGGATAGAAATAAAATCAGCATGTGTTGTTAATCTTCCCATTTCACGCATTCCACACATTCCACACACACACCTGGTGTACTCTGCAGAGTGACACCCTGCATGTCTTCTTTCTCCAGAAGTTTGTCTCCAGCCACTCTTCTCCAGGCAAAGTGCTGGTTTGACACGGACCACCCACATGCATCCTGTTCAAACGAACAGTGAGAGCCAAACGGAAGAGCACCTGGGGAGAAGTAAGATTATCATTATCTAAAACAGAGATCACAGCTTCTAAAAAAATCCACAATGTCCCCCTGATTCTTCTTTTCCCAAAGCAAGAATTTCATTTCGGAGAAATTAGCTAAGCACAAATAATATACTTCAAGGGGTGCCATTTTTCATGTGCATTAGGCTGTGTACTTGGGCATGTTTTCGTCACTCTCCACATATTATCTGTACTCTATGATGTTATCCTGTATCTGCAGGTTAGACTGTCCTGACTTCTCCCAGGCTAGGAAATAGGCTTGTTTGGAATCTTAGAGTTACATGAGACGATCAATAACTATTCCTCTCTCTATCTCTGTGCATCCAGCAGAAAAAAGCTGGGAAATAAATTAGCCACCGTCAAAGTAAAATAAAAATAAAAAATGCCTTAGGCAGGCTAGTCACTATGATACTATATGTTACTATATAACATCACTATAAAGACAGGACTTTTGGGACACTGCAAGTAGCTTTTGCAAAAAATGTAGATCAAACCTCCTTATCTCATTTTCTACATGTCTACACATGGGAAGTATGCTTATTTACTTAATTTCCTAGAGTGAGATGACAATACAGACACCTATCTCATCTGTGTGATAAGTATGAATGGAGTCAGGATTGGGTTAGCCTTGCTAACTTAAACATCTAGCTAACATATCTAAAGCTTTTTTTCAAATCTGAAAAAAAAACCAGAAATGTTAAAATTACTATTTATTGTTGTGTGTGTGTGTGTGTGTGTGTGTGTGTGTGGGGGTCATTTTTGAAATGCTTTTAATACAAACTACAGTTTCAGTCAGCATTACTGCACAAAAATTAATCACACAATGTACAGTACATGTATATAAGTTGAGAGGCACATTTTACAGAGCTGGACCTGTTCCTCCTTTATCATAACTGAACACATCACAATATTTATCATGGAAAACAAAGATTCAAATTGAAATCCCACTACTCTTGATCTTGATCTGATGTTGAGTAAGATGACAAAAAAGCCTTTATAAAATGTTGAAGTGTCCCTTGAAAAGAGTTTTTAACACTCATACAGTATCAATTTGACTGGTGGGCTATTAAAAGACATATGCAACCACCAACTTCAGAACTGTAAATAGCCCCAACTGCTACCGATTTAATTGCTGACTAAAGCGAGGCCTTTTGCTTCTCAGTATGGTAAAGTGTTTCTTTGTGCGGAATGACTGATGTTTTCAAAGACACAAAGGAAGCTTGTTATATTTCAGACCGTGAAGTCGGAGGAAAAGAAAGGTATTAATTTACTCTCTGAAAACACTTCTGCAGCACATTTTTCAAATCTGGGGTTTCAAAACACTAATAAATCCACAATGGGTCTATTATATTAACATTTATTCATTTTTGATTGCATGATTTAAAGATAACTTAAAAAGGCAAAACATATTAATAAAAGAATTTCCAGGTAATAAAAACATTTTGTAAGTTTTCTGAGGACAGGAGCATTACTCAGGCTTTGCACTTTAAATGTTCTTATAATAGTTACTCCCTGCATTTTAAATATGAGTGAAATATTCTAGTACCTCCGGTCAAAGGATTAATAATTTATTATGGATTTAAAGTTTACAGATAATGCAATAGGATTATAGCCTGCCAGCAGACTCATATTATGCTTTAGGACACTGTTCTGTATGCTGGCCTCACTTAACTCTCCACCCACAATCACAAAAACTAAGGCACTCACACAGACACATCTGTTGTTTTTCATTTTTTTCACACTCCCACTCTCACAATCAGTCAAATGGTGCAGATTAGGGGTGGGCAATATATTGACATTATAGGGATATATGAGGCTAGATATTGTCTTAAATTTTAGGTATCGTAGTATCATATTATGATATTACAATATGAAGTGTTGTTTTTTCCTGGTTTTTAAGGCTACATTACAGTTAAGTGATTTTCTGAATTTAACAAACTGTTCTATTATTTGCCTTAAAGCTTTAGTGCGTAACTTTTTGATATTAATTAACATCCATCACATTTAAGCCATTGCCAAATGAGTTGCTACGAAGCTAATTAAGGCTTTCATCTCCACACAACTGTATATCTCAGCACAGCTATGTTCAGAAGATTGTGTCGTCTAGTAACTTTCCCGCGCGAAAGCTCAAGTGAAGATAATTACCTCTTCTGAAGAGTCCATCGTGTTTTTTTAATGCTCCGTGTCCTCCTTGCATACTAGCAACTGCGTGGAGTCGGGGAGGGGACGCATGGGTGATCACGGAAGGCTTGTATCATGTGGCTACAACGGTGTTGTTGTCATTACTTAGAATTCCTCATGGGGGTGGCAGAAACTAAGCACTATAGCTTTAACCCACTTAGTCACTTAGTAATATCGCCACAATATCGATACAAGGTATTTGGTCAAAAATATTGCGGTATTTGATTTTCTCCATATCACCCAGCTCTAGTGCGGATTCATCATCATTCATGGGGACACCTCTAAAGCCAACTGTATATGTGCATTTTCAAGTGCAACTAATTAAAATGGAAGGCCCCAATTACCCTCAAAACAGCATCGTTTTTATTTTATAAAAACTAATTTTATTAGTATAAGAAAACAAAATCTCACCACAGATGAAGCCCTCGTCCTCTCCTAAAGGACAGTCGGTGTGGAAGTTGCACACTTGGCTCTGGTCAATGCAGCCTCCTGAGTTTTCACAGTGGAAAGATTCTCCACAAGCCGCATCCAGCCCAATGTCCTGGTGTTCTGCATCACAGCAATCACACAAAGATTATACAGGGACTACACATCCTCTACATCATGGAGAACTAAGCCTAATATTATGCAACATTTAGAAGCCATTTAACCCTTAATTTAACATTTAAGTTTTGAATGTACAACAGGTTTTTTGACATTTGGTTAAATAAACTTATTCACTTTTTGTTGAGTGTTACAGTAGATATAGTACATATCTGTCCATCAGCAGCCAGTTAGCTTAGCTCAGCACAAAGACTGGGATCAAGGCAACAGCTAGCCTGGCTCTGTCCAAATGGAACACAATCTGACTACCTCTTCAGCTCAATAATTAACACGGGGTAAAAAAATGACAATTTGTTTTACAGAGGGTTATGGGCTTGACTCTTTCTTGGCCTGGTAACAAGAGGTTCTATAGCTGCCTAATTGCAAACTTAGAGTATGAAATGCATAAATAATTGTCATTTACATTAGGTTTTCATTGGATTATTTGTAATTCTAAAAGGAAAAGAAAACACAATGTTTATTATATGTCACTGTAATTCTTAGTTTTAATTTAGGTTTTAAAAATCTTGCATACTGAAATCTTAATAATTAACTAATCTGCAAAGAGAAACAGTTTCATTGTCTCTCTTTTCAGCTGTCGTGGAAATAAAAAAAATAAAAAAGTGAAACATCAAAAGGTTTCCAGTTCAAACACACTGTACAGCTGGCTCCCTCTGCTTTCTCTGTTTGGTCAAAGGTGCTTATCTGAGAAAACAACTGCTATATTGTTTGGTTTGAGAAATCAGTAAGTCACAGTTCTATAGAACATGATGAACTCACCTGATTCACAGTCTATGAGCTCCAGAGAGTCCAGAGCCACCGTGGCCCCATCTTGTCCCAAACAGGAAGTGTAGAGCAGGGTCACCTGAAAGGGCTCATCCACCTGACCAATCACAGTCTCCAGAACCTGCCACTCAGCCCTGCATCAACCAATGACAGAGAAATGTCTTTAGGAAATTTACTACTTACGTTATGTGTTATTGGCTTGTATGGACACATTTCAAGCATTAAAAAAACAGGATACAAAGATCAGTTGCAATAATGGTAATGGTGGTAATGGTTTACTGTTGTGAACATACAGTAAACAAGGATGAATGAATACAACCTAGGGGCCATTTCAAGGGCTTGTAAGCCTCTGTTTTGCAGGTAAAAGGTTCAAGATGGACAGTTACTTATTTCTGAAAACAGTCAGTACAGGTTAAACATGGCACTGGGAACTGTGCTTTAAATGAAGAGTGCGTCTAAAAGTTACATCTACAGGTTAGCATGTGATGTGGGCTGACTAAATGAAACCACTGTCTGTGTGTGTCTCATAATGGAACTGCATGGCTTTGTTGCATAGACACCAACAAAGCCAATGTACAAACTTATTGCATATGCCCATCCATCC
This sequence comes from Percina caprodes, assembly GCA_013375575.1. NCBI lineage: Eukaryota > Metazoa > Chordata > Actinopteri > Perciformes > Percidae > Percina > Percina caprodes. Next base: position 3,737,910 of record JABXJD010000013.1, read on the forward strand.
CTCTTCTGTCCTAACCAATTATATATAAATTCATTTCCAGGGTCTGCATCTAGACACATGAATGCTTTTAGCTGCTCTAAAGAGAGCTATACTTCAGCATTAGATCAATAGGAAATACCCGTCCCCATTTCCCAAACAATACACAAGGGACTGCTGTCCCCACACAGCCACAATTCTACAGTTTGTCCCACATGACAGCTAAAAACCATTTTCTTTATTTACCTTTAGAACTACAGGAGTAAACCGTATTAGTTTCTGTGCCCTTGCTCTGTCTGAAGGCCTGTTTCACCATTCATTGGAGTGAATCTAGAGTGAAGCTCCCTTTTCTTTATTTCATAGGCTGGACCTCAACTTGACAAGCACTTCAATCAGTAAAGATGGAGGGTATTGCTTTGTGACATTAATTAAATGGAAATGTTATGCTAAATAATAAATTTATAGTCTGCACAAACAGCAATCGCGTAGGCATGGAGAGCCTGTTCCGAGGGTGTACCTGCGGTCATCACGTCTTCTGCGGTTGAGAACCTCAGAGTGAACAGCTGAACTTGAGTGGACTGGCTTGATCAGGAGCGTGAGGTTCCCTACCGCTGGACCAGACTCAAACAGAGCTACTTGCAAGATGCAGTGCCTCCCATTTCCTGGTAAGACTGGGCTGGTTATGTGGTACTCACATCTTCCAGATGCCTCAGCGGCAGGGAAGTGGCTTAGGAGAAGGAAGTGCCCTAGAGTGATAAAACAGAGTTGAAATTGAAATTTCATCCAGCCTCATAATATTGTCACTCCTAGAAATCCTTTAACAATTGCTTTAACATTAGGACAAACCTCAGACGAGCCATTAGGCTATATCAGGTACAAAATCTAAATAAATGTCAGAGAGGTGCACTGATTCAAAAGAGCTTAAGTAAGTCCAAATAACCTTTTCTTTTTTTCCTAACCTCTGAATATGTTTCATTGAAGAAAAAGACATGAGCAGTATCCTGAAGCACCAATGAAGTTTCTTCCCAGAGAGTCTCTGCACTCTTACCATCAGAGCTTCCCAGTGAGTGATCAGCTACGGGCATCATCCTTCCCTGAGCGCTTTCTGCTTGCTGTGGCAACACCACTGACCAGTCCCTTTGGTCGCTGTGATTTGATAAAGTCCAGTGGCACAGTGATTCAAAATCACAGGAGGTGACTGAAAGACAGAAAAACGGTAGTTGTAGCTTGTAATTTAGTATTTGTTTAGGTAAATATTCACAGATGTGGGGGCTTTACTAAACACTACTGTACAAAAGGTTTTGAAAAAACATCCCAGTGGTTAAAGGTTATTTGTTAACACAAAAACAATGTTTGAAGAGTGAAGAAAGGATGAAAAGTGTAATCTAAAGTTGCCAAAAATGCTTTCTGTATATTCTACTGGTCTATTCCTTTTTTCATATTTTGACAAATTTGAAATAGTATTTTAACCAAATATTCCCGCTCTTACACACAAAAACATGTTTGTACAACAGACTATTGAATTTTGAAGACAGACTTTAAACCATATGAAATCTTTAAAAGGAAATACACCACTTACCAAGACTATGAAAACCTGTAATTGTCCCATTTGAATAAATAAAAATGTTTATTGTCTGGATCCAGAACTGCATCAAATACACATAGTGATGCCTTTCATTATAGTAGTCACTGTAGTTCATAAAAAAAAAAGCTGTTGAAGTTGTTTAAAAACCCTATTTGATCATGTTAAATAATGGTGTCCTGGAGTCACACCTGGATCATAATCTTCACCTAATGGCCCTAATATCCTCCAAATTTAATTTAATTCCAAAATGAGATTGACAGCTACACAGATATGACCTTTGTACATTTTAAGTGATTGTGCGTCTGTCTGTTGCTGCTGTTTTTTTTTTTTTGGGGGAGAATGAACAGGATGAAAAAAAGCTTTGAGAAGTCATGTGACAGTTGGAAAGGAAACTGCCTCGACAGCTAATGTGGCAAACAGCCATAGGAACCCCTCTGGGGATAAAGGACATACGAGGCATATCATTAAATCGTTACTCCATTGGAAGTCACTTTCATATTTTTCCATCATAAATCATTAAATAAGCTTCCTTTGATCAGAAATTACAATTCTGGTGTCATAATGCTTCTTGTGTGCTACTTTGTTTTTTTAATTTCACTATCTAACGGAGCATTAGCTCGAATCACCCAAACTTCATGAATAGTTTTCCATTTCTTTAATTCAATTTGCTAAATGTGTTGTCCCCGGAGGGAGATTCGGGTGCAGAATAAAAGCCAAAAAAAAAAAAATAAAAACATGGAACAAATGTCCTGTACTCACGACGACGACAACAACAACAACAACAACACTATAAACAACAAAGAAAAAACTAACATCAAGTTAAAAAAAAAGAAAAAAAGAGCAGAAGTCAAATGTACAAGCGCAACAATAAAAGGAGGCTATAGTTTATGGTTAATGGCAGCACTTGCTTTAGGAATGAAGGAGCCCAGAGTTCCTGAGTAGAGCTCTGCAAGGGGACTGTTTTCTTAATCACGCTCCTGCCTGCTCCGGGTGGATATCTGACCATTACCACCCGCTAAGTTCTGCACCAGCCCGCACTCCCACAGCTTGTGCGTTGGGTCCCGCTTGCATGGCATTAGATTGATTGTCAATAGACTGACCATTGATTTTGTGTCTTCTCCCCTCCTGCAGGGAAACTAGTTATTTTACTGTGTATTATTAATAAACATGCATACCTGTAGGGCTGCACAATTAATCAAATTTTAATCCCAATCCCGATTTTTGTTTCCCGCAATATGGTTTAATTTTGCGTTACATGACCGATTGTTTCTGTAAAGCCGTGCCTGTGTTTGGATCTCTCCTCTTACTCTCCGTGCAAAAATTAAGTTCTAATGCATAATTACATTCATAGTGCAATAATTAATTATTCCAGTGCAATAAGGGCATTGTATTTATTTATTTATTTCACTCATTTTAGAACGTGTAGTTGGCTATGGTTTTGCTCACGTTGTTTTTTGTTTTGTTTCCCTGTATTTAAAGGTGCAGTAAGTGATTCTGCACAAAGATTGTTAATATTTGAACAACAGGTGACCGTGAGGAGACTGAATTTGACAAAAAGAGTGTTGAATTAACATCACTTACTATACCTTTAACACACAGATTTCATGTTAAAGTGCCTGTTGATTGACTGCTGTAGGAGAAAGGGGCGGGACGCAGTGCCCCCGACAAAAAGTGAAAGGGAAGTAGAGGAGTGTTACTAAAGCGTTTACCTGGTTTTAACTGGATGCACCATGTGTGTCGGTTACTGATCAGTGTTGATTAGCGCTGCTAAATCCCGGGACCCGCTGTCTATTTAATGGCCAACCGCTCCCAGCAGCAGCCCCCGTTAAAATCACATGCTCCTGCAAGATTTGTGTCCCGTGGGATCCCAATCCCAATGCAGTCCTCTACCCTGGAGCTCCTGGGCCTAGGGACGGTATACCTCTGCTCATTAGGCAGAAGTTGGAACTCCTGGTGCAAAGGGAGGGATGGGTCGGCCAAGAAGGAGGTGGCCTTTCTGACCAGGTGACTGTTGTACAGAGCGGAAAGACTGAATATGGACCCCTGTAATCTGAAAACAGGTGTTCACCACTCTCTGTGGCTTTGTTTTACTCACCTTAAGATTCTCAAACCAGCAGATCAGGAAAAATTGATTCAATAAATCACTGTTTTGTCCACATTAAAGTTTAAAGAGTTAAGCTTCCTCACAAGTTTCTTGTGGTAGACAATTGCAATAAATTCCTGACCTTTTAGAGATGTTAAGTGTTCCGGTGCTCTATGTGCACTGGACATAATTTCGTAATTTTGCCTTCCAGTGAAGCAAACTCAGATTAATGACTTCTTACATTCATGCAGGTAATCATTGCGAGTAATGAGGGTTTCTTTTTGTCTGTGTGCAAATGTGTGTGTTGCACATCAGTAAGTACATAACTCTTACTTTGGCTGTCCGGATGATGAGGAAACAGCTGATCTGAGAGGTTCACCTCCAGAAATCTGTCCAAAAGAGCGTGGCAGGTACTGCTAACTGAGGAGAGACAGGCAGACAGACAGAGAGTGGTTATGGTCCTTGTTTTGCTTATGAGGGCGAGCCATACATGCATAAAGTACTTGAAGCTGTTATACAATACATTTTAATCATTACAGTCATTTTGAAAACCATTGCAGAAACAAATAGGTGCTTGGGTGGAGCTCCAGAGCAACCCAGTTCCAATGTTAGATATGAGTATTCCTCAGAGACTAGATAGAACAGATATTACCTAGTATCTGAGGAATCCATGGCTGTGTAAACCCTGTACTCTGCCCCTTTCCTGATGTGAGCTAAAATGGGCTCTAAGACAGAAGATTTTTAATGACCAAATAAAAAACAAATCAAAGAAATAAATAAAGTAAAATACAAACAATTACAAAAACATAAATTATTTCTGTTTTGCTAGATACTCACAAAACGTGTTTGTCTGAGACACTTTAGGCACATGTGTGTGACCAACCTCTCTGCATTAGATGTAGATCAGGCAATATGGAGGCAATTTACCAGTTCTGGGCTCTGGATCATTTGCTGCCATTCATCATGAGAGCCTTTATACTTACCATACTTTGTGGCTTATGAAACACAAATGACCTGATCAGATATTCTGCAGGATTTATGATAATTTAAACTCCCACAGATAAAGATTTGCTTTTGTAGTTTAGAAAAGCCACTTGTGTACGAAGGTTGTTTTCTTGTTATAGATAATGAAGATTATTTCCAGATGAAAGGATAAATGTTATGGTTTCTGGTTTTGTTTCCTGTTTTTATTCTGCATTTGTTCTGTTTCCTGTTTTATTTTGATAGTCTGTTTTTCTGTCTAGTTTTGTCTGGTTTTACTACCTGACTTGTGTTTTCCCGCCTTTGTGGTTTTCGTCCCAGCCCTGATGTGTGACCTGTTGTGTCACCTGTTCCTCGTTTGCTCGTTACCTTTTGTACTTAACCTCTGGGCGTTTCTCAATACCAAGTAAGCAAAGAACGGACTAGTGTTCTTGGGGAGACCGTTCTTGCTGGTTGTACCTGGAAGAATGAACTCGCGAGTTCAGAAGCACACAAAACGCTGTTGACAGTTTTTGAGACGAAGCGTTCTTCCTGTTATTGCGCAACACCCCCAGCACAGAGAGCGCTGACCCAACACCCCCAGCACAGAGAGCGCTGACCCAACACCCCCAGCACAGAGAGCGCTGACCCAACACCCCCAGCACAGAGAGCGCTGACCCAACACCCCCAGCACAGAGAGCGCTGACCCAACACCCCCAGAACAGAGAGCTTGCCCTGGTTTCCTCAGTTTTCCCCCGATAAAAACAATTACAACAATACACAGAACAAAACGCTGAATGTAATGAATGAAATACAGAATAACAGCGGGAAAATTTTTCTTACATATCTTACAGTTGTGAACCTGGCTTATCTCTGCCATTGTCGCTGCTGCAGTGGTCTGTCTAAATGTGGGGCAAGAGGGGTCTGTGAGCTGACTGACTGACCGGCTCACGAGAGTCATTCCCGGCTGGCGAGCTTGCTACGCCCGCTGGGGATTGCGGAGCTTTCCAACTCCGAAGGCTTTTTTAATTCACCATCAATTTTCGTTAAACTGCCTATATTCAAAATCTACACAGTTGGTTTCTCGCCTTAAAACTTCTTAAAATGAAATTATTGATTTAATAATAGACGTAAATTGTGAAAAACTTTCCACTTCTGTTGTATCTGTGTACTGGAAACCATCCGCGCTTTACACCCGAATTGAATTCTGGGATACTGGCCCTGCCAAGTTCACACAAGTTACCATCCGATGTATCCTCAGTAAAATGGGCGTGTCGAGAACACATCCGGGAATTTTAACTGTTCTTGGCGAAATGCTAACTTGTGTATTGGGTCAGTACTTTGGCGACCGAACATGACGTTTCACAAGAACACAAGAACACAAGTCCATAGAAGAACACAGATTGAGAAACGCCCTCTGTGTTCCTTTTTGTCTTTGTCAAATCCTTTTGTGTGTTGTTCTGGTCCTGTCAGTGTTTTCTTTGTTTGGGCTCTTCCCTGAGATCAGTATTTCCACGTGAGTTCTTCCCAGTGTGTTTTCCATTTTTGGATTTTCCTGTTTATTTTGGTTAGTTTTTGGACTTTGTGTCTTCCTTGAGTTGTTGTTTTTTTTTAGTTTTTTTTTTTTAGGTCCCTGTTGTTTGGACTCTTTGTCATAACTCTCTTTTGCCTACCTGCCTTGTCTTTGCATTTGGGTCCTCCATTCTGTTAAACATGTCTGTTTCTTTCCTGAATCCTATTTTTGTACCTACCAGTTTATTTACAGTGTCATACTTTATGGACTTTTACCACACATTTCTTTTTCAGGTTCCTGGCAGCCCTTAAAGGTGCTGTAAGCAATGGCTTGTTTTAGGCTACATTTGTCACATACAGCAAACCTCTCCTCACTATCTGCGAGCTGCCTGTCCCCAGAACACACCATTAAAACAAAAAGGTCTCAGACAGCCCGGGGTCTACCAACCGCAACAATAACCGTGCCCACCTGCACCACAAAGTGCATACACAATCCAATGACCAGAAGGATTTGGGGGTAGGGGGTTAGTGCACAGAAGGAAGGGGATGGGAGGAGGAGGAAGTAGCGAGTAGAGTAACGTCACTCACCCTTACAGCTTTTTAAAGCATCAGTTTGCTCTAACTTAGGTCCGATGGTTCCACATCTGAAAGCTTCTACTGCACACCTAAGAACAGCTATACATTTTTTTTTTTTTTTTTTTACTTTCCATTCGACGTTTAGTCTGACATTCACGCCCACTTCATGTATCAATTAGCCAGATATGTAAAGATATGAAGGGAATAGCATTAACATACTAGGCTTATCTATTTAAAACAATCAAACCCATTTAGTTTCCATGACTAAAACCAAACCTACACTCTTGGTAGTGCGTCTTGCCTCAGCCCAGTGCATGCTGGGAATAGCTTTAGTCCACATAACCCTGAACAATCCAACCTGATATAGCCGATGGATGTATGGACCACAGACTTGATCCAGAAATAGGGCTGCTGCAGACTGACTCCACAGACATGGTGTTGTTCTGGAAGATGATTGAGAGGGAGGGCACTTTACACATGACATGACATTGAACATACTAACAAGCATGAACAGCAGACACTGAGGGAGATGATCATGTCCCAGTGGGTCATCGCAACGTGTCCTGTTTAATGGCCTCTGAACAGCGACTTGACTGTTCTCTAGGGCCTGTAAGGCAGGGTCACACAGGGCAAGCAGGACAAATTGAGATATTAAGAAAACAAGTCTATGAAAAGCAGTTAGAGATGAAAATGATAAAGGGTGAGGGGGTCATGTATTTGAAGGCAGACTAGCCATTCATCTGTAATTATGGAAGAAAAGCAACTATGGATAGATTTCTGAAAATTCTATTTTCAATATAAAATGCCCCCACACACACACACACACTTACCCATAATGCTACTTGACAACATAAAGTTTAGCTGAAGATTCAGGTGATGCAAGTAACAGCTAATGTAGCCTTGAGCCACTAACCTCAAATAGAGATGAAGAGCAGACAGCGTAGCTTTGGTAACCTCACTTCTTTCTAACTCCACACACAGCTCCACCTAGAGCCACAAAAGACTTTGTGAACATTTTTCATATATGCAGAAGTACTCCCTAAGCTATGCTAAATGTCATAAGTGCAGAAATGAGACACATTGTCAAAAGACAACATTTCTAACATGTATAAATGCAATATTGAAGCCTAAAGGCCAATCCCCACAGAGCGTTTTCAGAAGCGTTATTGAAGTCTCACTTGTGCGTCTCACAGAACAGATACACTTCCAATTAAACGTAAACAATCCACACCAATGACCCCCATTTGTTTTTACACTTCAAGTCTATTTTTGTCATGTTTAGTGAAGTTTAATCCACTGTCCATTTTTGTTCAGATCACCAAAACATATTTTAAAAATAAGTGTAAATAAGGCCTAAAAGGCCAACAATCCATCTCAGTGTTGTATGTAGGTAAATATGTTGAGTCATCACAATTTAGAAAATGTCACGATTCAATATTGAATTTTAGGCTCAAGATTCAATTCAAAAATCAATTTTCAATTCAAAAACAATTTTATTATAAAAACGATTCACAGTATGTAAATGTAGTTACTTTTCCCATGTGATCGTATATACGCCAGAATACTCATGTTTAGTAAGCAGTAGTTGATGGCTGCATTCCTACACTTATACATTTAATGTGGAATTAATCCAAGTATTCAGAACATATTACTCAGATTAAGTAACATAACGGAATAAATTACAAATTACATTTAATGTATGTATTCTGTAACGGAATACGTTTTGAAAGTATCCTTCCCAACACTGCCTATCATCATCTGCTAAGATGTGACCTTTTATCTCTCTACGCCAGCTTAACAAAGTCCTGATCTCCTCAAATCCCTTATTTCCCATTGGTAAGACACATGATGGCTCAAGTGATCTAAAATATCCAATAACAACTTTGCTGTGTCAAGTGTGAAGACAGAGGCTAAGAGGATTCATTGACAAAAGGAACAAATACAGACAGCAATGAAGCACACGAGAACACCCAATGCTCCTGAGAGGAACTTCATAAGTAGGATTCACATATTTAACTCACAAAATAAAAGCACTGCTGGTTAACGTAGCTATTGAGTGTGCTTGATCCTTTTGTAATTGTTTGCAAGTGCGCATTTATGAGCACATTCAAGTGTGTCTCAGAAGTCTACGTCTATGAGCTACACACAATGAAATAAAACAGAACTCTCACCCACAAACATTAATTCTCTACTAATGGGAGTCAACGTTGGCACTGACTTCTTCTTAGCATATGATACAGCAAGAACAAAGCGCCGCCTCAGACATAAAAGGTAAGTATTCATGTTGTGCCTGTCACTAAACCAAATCCTAAGCAGAAGTTTGCAAATCTTTGTCAATAAGATGTCTAAAAACTGGCTGGGGAAGCTTCTTAATGAACAACAACTGGTTACTAAGGATGAGGGCAGTGTTTTCTTGGGAGACAGATGGTGCAGTGACAGTAAAGTGAAGTTAAACTGACTGTAGAATTACAGCATTAGCGGACACTCCCATCCATCGCTGCCATTTGCCAGAGCTGTTGTGTATGTCAAAGGAGAGGCTATGTATGTGTGGATGGTGCATCTAAATGCAGTGAATCATTCACACAAATTGTTTGAGTGAGAGAGAGAGAGAGAGAGAGAGAGAGAGAGAGAGAGAGAGAGAGAGAGAGAGAGAGAGAGAGAGAGAGAGCACAACAGGCTTTCAGATAGATAACACAGTGGTTTACCAAAAAAGCAGCAGGGCGCCATCATTTGTATGTGCTTTCAAAAACTGTTGATAACTACAGTTTTATGATGCGTCAGCTCTCTGATAAAGGTTTGGCTAGGTTTAGGCACATAAAATACAACTGAAAACTTATGGTCTAGCTTCACTGCTCATGTATTCTGGGGTTGGAGGAAAACTGGCTGGACTCTGGCTTGTTTGTATTTCTTTAAACTCTAAGCCCCAGATGCAGCAATGGTGCCCTTGCAAAATAGTGGAAGGAGAGGTCTGTCAGACTTTATCCCAGCACTGTACATCCTGTTACCAGACTATACAGAGAAATACTCTCATTTGGAAGAGGAGACACTTGCCATCAGCTCCTTCCGTGTAGTTCTGGGCTGATTTTTCACCTTTCTTAGGATCATTGAGACCCCACAAGGTGAGATTGACAGTCATGTTTAGCTTCTTCCATTTTCTAATGATTGCTCCAACAGTGGCCCTTTTTCACCAAGCTGCTTGGCCATTTCCCCATAGCCCTTTCCAGCCTTGTGGAGGTGTACAATTTTGTCTCTAATGTCTTTGGACAGCTCTTTGGTCTTGGCCATGTTAGTAGTTGGATTCTTACCGATTGTATGGGGTGGACAGGTGTCTTTATGCAGCTAACTACCTCAAACAGGGACATCTAATTTAGGATAATAAATGGAGTGGAGGTGGACATTTTGAAGGCAGACTAACAGGTCTTTGAGGGTCAGAATTCTAGCTGAAAGACAGGTGTTCAAATATTTATTTGCAGCTGTATCACACAAATAAATAGTTAAAAAATCATACATTGTGATTTCTGGATTTATTTTTTAGATTATGTCTCTCACAGTGGACATGTACCTACGATGACAATTTCAGACCCTCCATGATTTCTAAGTGGGAGAACTTGCAAAATAGCAGGGTGTTCAAATACTTATTTTCCTCACCACACACACACACACACACACACACACACACACACACACACACACACACACACACACACACACACACACACACACACACACACACACACACACACACACACACACACACACACACACACACACACACACACACACGTGTATATAACACCCTGTCTCCAAGAAATTATGTTGCATTAGCAAGGAACACACAATCAACAAAATGTGTTTAAATGATTTATTAATGAAAAATCTATGATTGGGGTGCAAGGTTTTAAACTTGCTTGTAGTTCTTCCATTTGTCTGCGGCACGGTTGAGGTGTTCTCCTGAAACTTGCTAGGTAGCCTCAATTAGGTAATACTAATTTTACCAAGTACCCTGTGGTGACAAATATAATCGCTGCCTGGATTATGTTCATAGGCAACGTTTTTTAGTATTAATAAAGTGCTACATTTATCCATGAAGATTGTTGGAGTGGATGATGGGCATACAAAGCTCAGGACTTTAACATAAGTGATTTGTTATTGTGCACCTTCGGTCCTTAGAACCGAGTTTCTCCATCTTGGGGTCGGGATCTCATGTGGGGTCACTCAAGGTCACATAAGGAGATTGGGTCCTGGAAGATTTGTAATATACAGATGTTTGGAAATTTATTTATTTTCATTTCATGTGTAACGTGTGTAGCACAGATCTCCCTTCATGTCTTATACATAAAATAGTAATGTAAACAATAGTCATGATGCTTTGAGGATCAAACAATAGGGTCGCAGTTGAGAAACTGTGCCTTAGACAATCAATTCAGACAAAGAAAAACTCCCCCAGAATTTTTTTTGGTAATGTCAGACATAAAATAATCATTCTTCCAGAGGCGAACGGCTTGTTTGTACTGGTGTTTGATACATTATCAGTCAGAAACAATTAACATGAGGGAGCTTTAACTGTAAAAACATTAGCGTCATCATTTCATTTCAGGGTTTATTTTTTCAAATGCAATGTGTAGCCATTTAAAGCTTAACTTAACCTTAAACACATTCTTGCTGCATTTATATTCCATCTCTCAACAGCCTGTCACAAATTGCACGTCTGCACTCAGAGGCCCATCCAAAAGAAGCAAACACTGCTATAACCTCCCAAATCCTCATCTTTTAAGCTCCAGACTCAAACACACATATTTAAAAACCATTTGCTATGACTATGAACTTTCTACATTTAAGCCACTTGAAAACAAATGATGTACATTTTCATTAGCAATGGAAGTTGAAGCAAATAATTTACCTTTGCTCAGGGCTGTGACTTATTTTCACTGTCAGGGCTGTAGTCTATCATTTGTCAAGACAAAAGGAGGGGTCAGTCAATATTGAGACAGAAAAAAAAAAGAATCCTCTTCAAGACCACTTACTTACCTGTTCATAATTTATGTGATCTAAGTCACATTATGAGATGTGAGTGTGTTAGTTATTACTTGTCCTTAAGACTTCATAGTACAAAAGTGCTCACTGACATTGTGTCTGAAGCCAAAATGAAAATAATTGATGCCTGATGACTGAGGTATATGATGCTGCCAGGTGTATACCAGGTAACTAATCTCAATGCCTGTTCTACATTGTTTTGAAGGAGGAAGTTACTTTAGAACAAAAGCATATCGTGCTGGACTCAGTCGAGACCAACTACAATATCTGGCGAGCCCAATGGCCGAGTCCGAGGCAAGTCTGAGTCCAAATACCAACTAGTCCAAGACTATTCCGAGAAAACAGTAAGGCGTCTTGAGTCCGGACTTACTACAGCCCTGTTCACAGTTATTAAATCATCTGGCTTTTATTGAACCTGTAGACAACCTGTGTAGCATGCAGTGTTAGATGTCCTACCTATTATGCAGTTTAGCAAAACCCATAACCTTTTTAAGATTCAAAAATACTGACTAGAATTAGATTGCATTCTCTAACCAATGACATTGAAAAACAAAACCTCCCAAACTTAAGGAACCACTACAACCTGCAAGGTAAGCCCATACTACAACTATCCTTAATGAATGAGTGAAAAAACTGTGATTATTATAGAAACAAAAGACTTAGCAAGCCAAACTCCCTAAAGTATGTCCTACCCTTCATTACACTCGTCAGATAATACCAAAGAGAGGCTCACACACTGTAGATAAAAAGACAACAAAATGTTTCAATTCAATTCCATTAAGTCACTTTTTGTAAAAACTCAACACATTGCCAACCCCATAGCTAGCATGGTGTAATGAACAGCTCACACAGCCGTAAACATTCAAACAGAATAGCTCTCTAGTTGGACACTAGCAGCAAAACATGTCATCATGGGTCATTGCTTTTCAAAACACATTACCGTTTTCAGATGTGACACCACAATCCTCTTTTATCAGTGCCTTCCAATCCATTATATATTATTGTTACAAAAATACAGTACAGAGTAAAAAACTGGAAACAAACGGTGTGTCTTCTTTGGTCGAGTCACATGCTTTGTCTCCCATCCATCCAAAACATACGAAGGTTCACAGCTGCTAAAGTTCCTTGCAGTGGTAGAGTAAGTATTAAGATCTTCTGCTCAAGTAAAAGTAGTAATACCACAGTATAAAATTACGCAATTACGGAAGGTAATGTCCAGCATTCAAAATCTTACTCAAAGTATATGAAAGTAAAGTAAGTACTCCTTATTGAAAATGACCACACTCAGAGTGAAATACTGTTATGTTGTTTCATTAATAATGAATCATAGTTTGAAGCTGATTCAAGCTTCTGATTCTAATATGAGAAAATGGTTGTGATCGGCCCGGGCCTGGTCAGCTGGAAATCTTGAACGGCCAGAGGAAATACAACATGAGCTCGTAGATGTGTCTGGTTCCCTGGCTAGGTCATTTTAAGCCTTGAACAAAATGACAAATGCTGTTTTTGAACTCCTACATTAACAGCCCACACACAGACAGGCTGATTAAGAAAAGTGCAGAACTTTATATTAAATATGTAACAATTCTTCTAGTCAAGAAATGCAACAACTTTAAAACTTAAAAGGCATTTCAGAGGCCCAGCTTTTAACTAACAAAAAAATGAATCAGTTCACTGGATTTAACTCCAAAATACAGAAGAAAAATATAAAGTAAATTGGTGATTAGGGATGTAACGATTACCGGTGTGACAGTAAACTACAGTAGAAATGTTGACGGTAACAATTACCCTTTTCATTTAAGATATACTTATCACGGTGGATTACCACGGTGTAGAAACCCTGTGTGAAAAGCAAATTACTATACAGGGATAATAAATATACATCATAAACATTTTTGTTCTCAAAACACTCTCTTATTCTTAGATAATGACTTGAAATAGACTTTTTAATGGGAGTAATTTTGCACTTTTATTAGTAAGGGGCTTTCCTAATATAACATCCAAAAATAAAAAAACAGCCAGTAAAATTTCACATCAATGCAATCAAACTGTACGTTGTAACTAGACTACGACTATGCACGTCCATGTGAAAATATGCATATCTTTGCTGAGACCCTTGAATGTCTGTCTGCATCTAGACACACTTCTGAAGACCCATTCATGAGCAGTGAATCAGGCTTTTGGCATTTCGGCAAGAATTAAGTCTGATAACTTAATTTATGATTTAATTGGTTGCAGCTTGGCTCCAGTTAGCTGGTATATCGTACCGGTATGCAGTTTCTTTTCAGATGGTCTTTAATCAACAAAGATACCTAAACTTTCGATACACCATGTCTGTTTTCTGTGACAACCATTTAAATATATGAAGATAAAATGCAGCATACACATAAGCCAATAAGCATTTTAATTCAAGGTGTCCTGGAACAAGGTAAAAACAGAACATGCGATTTTGAGAAGACTAAAGCTTGACAGAGATGGTAAAAAGCTTTCATTACATTAATGTGATGTGTTTTTGTACTGAATTTTTCATGTGTAGTATACATTCTTGTATGAAGTCATGAAAGACTGTGTTTGTCAATGCCAAGCTCTGGAGGGTCAAACCTTTACTGCTACAACTAGAGTCTAAACAAACTGCCGCTGTCCATACATCTATCAATTGGCATTTTGCTCAAGCTAATAGTCCACAATCCACAAAATAATGAACAAATTCAAACTAAAATCAAGACTGGTATCACTTTCCTTTTGATTGACAGGTCATATAATACTGTACGATCTGATGCTTTGTAATGCTGTTTACATTATCAATGTTTGACAAAAATGTTATGCTTATAACGGAGTAAAACTGCGGTCTGTTGCAAGATGTGGGTTTACCGAGTTATCTGGAGTAACCTGAAACAACAACAAATACCTGTGCTTGGTTTGACACAGTAAATCTGTCCAGATAACTTAGTAAATCACCTTTTTAGAACTGCCGCAGGGTGGTTTGTAAAACCACTTAAAATGTTTTCCTGACAGAAAAGTCTTAATTCAATGTCACAAATAATGACATTGAATGTTGTCTGGTTGGAGCATTGGTGAAAGTAGCATTACCTTATGATAGTTCCAAGAAGTTGAAGAGAAACAAAACCAAGCCTTAAAAAAGGTTTCACATTTTGGGAAATATGTTTATTAATTTTCTTGCCATGAATTACATGAGAAAATGAATAGCCCTCTAATGTCTCTATGCTAAATATGTAGCTAAAGCCAGCTAACTTAGCGTAGCTCAAAGACTGGAAACTGAAGGAAACAACTAGCCTGGCTCTGCTATCCGTCCTCACTTTATTGTTTTGGTTCATTCTCCCTGCTCTCATAAGCGCAATAGACCACTGTTTTCAGCAAAAGAGCTCTTAAATCACACTGTACACTACTTGACCAGCACCCACGACAATCAGATAAAGTTAGCAACTACCTGGTGAAGATTGTGATAATGTGTAAATATTGGATGCCAAATTAATGCTTCTCCATACCTTCTGTATGACATTGGTCACTGTTGAACTCAAATCACAATGTCAACTTTAAAGCTGCTAATAAGCCAGTATTTAGTTTACAGCTTGTTGCACTGCCCCTTAAGCAGTCCCTCCAGGATTTAGTGGATTTTTTTTTCGATTGTTGCGGCCCAAAATGCCAGATGTTGCTGGAGTTTTTGTAAAAAACTGCAATAAAAGTTGCAATGTTTTTTTGTATTTTTGTTGCAATGAAGTTGCTGGATTATTGCTGGATTATTTCCAAGTAACCTTACCAAAAAGGCTCAGGATGCTGCAAATGCAGGTATAATATGAAAATGGTGGCTGGTGGATTTAAGACAAAAAATAATAATTTATTGAATGAATCAAATTTGAACATGTCTGCCCGTGGATTGTTGATCTTTACATTGTTAGTTAGTTTCCTATCCTGGCCTGGAACACACAATCACACGATTTGATAAAGGACTTATTGGACTTTAAAAAGGTACTCTAGGCGATGTTGGTTGACGGACCGTGTACTTGGCGGCCAACGGATTTTCGTTTTGAAAAGAAAAAAACAAAAATGAAAAACAGCCAGTTTCCCAATTACCATTAGTAAATAGGGAAACAAAAAAACGGAAAACAACCCGTTTTTCGTTTTGATATTAAAAAACGGAAAACAATCTTGTTATCCGATTGTCTTTGATGCGTTTATAGATGGAAATCGGAAAATAAAATACGGTTGTATAAGTCTCATTTCTCAATTTTACAATGTTTTTTTCGTAAGTAGTCTTAACTGTCTATGTAAGTGTTAAGCGGTTGTATGCTGCATACCCGGAAGTCATTTGGATATCAATGAGACGAACGTAAAAATGTTTTTAGACGAATATGCTAGTTTTATATTTGAAAACCGAAAGAATGGGATGGCTTGTGGGGATATAGCAGCTGCGTTGGGTTCCCAGTTTGGACCTATACAGGGCTTTTCTGAGACAAACAAATACGCAACCAGGCCTGTGAACACAAGCCGAAAACTAGCGACTTTTTCTACGGAGCCCCCCCTAAGATCCTGGAAGAGAAAAATAAATAAACTGTGTGCACGGTTTTACAATCGGTGGGGACGGATTGTCAATTTCCATCCATGTGGACAGATTGGTAAACTGTACACACGGTAGAGTTTATTTATTTTCTCCCCCTGAGCTTCAGGACAATGACCACAGGAGGGAGTTAAACCACATTTTAACATTAGAGAACTGATGGGATATCGAATACACACTTTTTCACAGTGATTTTGAGTTGTTCCCCACGACGGGTTGAATCCATTATTTTACTCCTTTCTCTTTCTCCCAGTCTGTGTTATTTTTCTTCCCGTATTTTTGCCCACATTTATTCTTCCAAAAACTCTCCTACAGTAGTCACCATCAGTCGCTTCTCGCACATTTTCCTAACCAGAAAAAAAAAAAAACAGATTGCCCTGCTCTTCCTCTGATTGGCTAGTACTCGTTGCCATTTGGGTCAGAGCCAATAAGAAGCAGGAAGTGGGCGGAAATAAACTCTGCTGTCTCCAGTGTGTATGGGGAAAGGGGAGGGGCCGAGGGAACAAACTCCTACGTTTAAATAACATATAGAAAAAAATCAGCTTGACAACTTATTATTGAGCTGGGAACAAGCCCAAATAAGCAACTACACTTTACTAACAAGCCCAAAAAAACCGCGACCCGCGACTACCAATAGGCCTATGTGTGAGCAACTTTACATAAAAAGAACCCCAAAGTGGCTCCTCTGCTGACCGCCAAACACGCAGGAGTGACTTCCGGGTCACAAAAAAATAACATTGTAAAATTGAGAAATGAAACGTACACCCGTATTTTATTTTCCGGTTTCCATCTATAAACGCATCAAATACAATCGGATAACGAGATTGTTTTTAGTTTTCCGTTTTAATATCAAAACAAAAAACGGGTTGTTCTCCGTTTTTTGTTTCCCTATTTACTAATGGTAATTGGTAATTGTTTTAGTTTTTTTTCATTTCAAAACGAAAATCCGTTGGCCGCCAAGTACACGGACCGTTGACGTTACTTCTTGTTGATGTTTGAAGTATTTTCAAACAAAATGAGACTAGCTTTCCCCTCCCTCCTCCTTATCCCTTCCCCTCCCCCTCCCTTCTATGCTTCCGCGCACTCAGCAATCTCGCCCGCTGCAGAGAGCCGACAGGATTGAAACAGCGGCTGCTTCAGCGACATCAGAGTGAAAAACCATTACAGCGTACATTGATGTATACAGGTGTGCAGGACGGTCTGACATGTTTTGCATGGTCTTTCCATAGACAGTTCGCTGTATGTTTTGTTGGTAAATGGGAAATGTTCGAGTCACACACACGTCTCGGTTATCAACAAAATGAATATGGCCACGTTCTCACTCCCGCTTGGTCATTGGCTTTTAGAGTCACATACTGATACTAAGTCTGGCACGTGGGACTGCTGGAATTGGTTTAAGTCGCAGGAAACTCCGTTTATTGGTCAAAATTGCAAGTTGAACCAAAGTCAACACATCGACATCGCAAAATCCTGGAGGGACTGCTTAGGGATTAAAAATCAATTAACTATGGTGATGAAAGATCAGAAAAGGGTCATATAAACAATCTGGTTAAAATCAGCCTTCTACAGTACCAAGTAGCAGTGCGTGTACTGACATGTCTGGTTAACATTCTGAGGAGGTGGGGATCTCAAGGGACTGAAGCTGTCCTTCTAGTCTCTAACCACGTCGTCTAACTCCCACTCAGTCTGAATGTGCTGGTGTGGCACTGTGAAGACCTTCCTTCACATAGATCAAACAGCAGTGTCTATTAAGTACGGGCAGACACACTTCACTCATAAGCTATGTCTGTGGCCAAACAAAGCCAGCGAAGTCTTCTAAATGACTCACCCGCAGTGCTCTGGTGGACTAAAATGAATATCTGCTTCCCAGTGATTTAAGACCAATTATCTTTGATAGTGTGCAATAAAGCAATGTTTCCAGAAAAATGGAGAAAATTTAAATTATTAAAAAGCTCAAATATATAAAAATACTTCCTGGTAACAAAATGTTTGTTTGTTTGAGCAAAGATTTGCTATAAGAGCACCAGAAGAGTCCCTCTGTTTCTCATTTCCCTGATAGACAGATGCAGATTATTATAGGAGTGGTTAGTCGCAGTCTCGGCTGTTGATCATCTACCACAAGCTGCAGCTTCAACGTTTCATGCCAAATCTAACATTTCACTCTTGCCAACATTCAGCTTGATGCCATGTTTTATCTCTAAATGTTGCTCACTGACTGTGTCTCCCTTGTCTATTTATATCCATCTCTTTCTTTCTCTGCTGTTAAAAAACTAACATCTGACTGGCCTTTCCTCGACCCATGGGGTTGCATGCTTGCCCTTGAACTTGAGACGCACAGCTGGTTGCTCATCTGTCTGTTATCCAGGCAGCAGAGTAACACCCTTGAGTAACAGCTTTGATCTGCTATCTCTCTCTTTATGCAGACTGTAGAAACACATTTACACTCTAACTACACCTGAGCAACAGATATGAAACTCTAATCCAATAACATTATTACAAGGACGGAGGAAACGCTCTTTGTATTACCAAGTGTTACTGGTTCAGAAGGTGGGAAACAATCAATCCCAAAGAGCTCAAGCAAAAATAGAGTATAACAAGATGCAGTCTGTCACCAAAGCCTGCCAGAGAAATTGTGAGAGGAGGCAGACCAAGAAAATGACACGTTGCACGGTTAAGACAAATTCATAGATGCAAAAGGGAGGAAGTTTGCACCGCTGAGGAAAAGCTGAACTGAGGGATCATATTAAGACCAGCGAGACATCCGACTCCTGAGATATTATGGTGAATAACTGCCTATTTACAAACAAAGTTGGAAGCTCAGACTGATCAATTTACATCTTAACCCAGCCCCTCTATGGTGTTTTTGTGAATGTACCCGGGTCAAACTTAAGTTTAAAAGTATAATTAGGACGGAAGCACCACTTTTAAGATTTACCATATCTTCAGTCAAATGGTCTTTTGAATGGGAGTGCTAGGGACACTACTATGATTGCATCAAAAAAGTATCACCAGGGTCTCTACACATGAACTCAGCATTGCGAACATTGTTTGTGTACACAGAGTTTACTGAAAAGAAAGCTTTTGAACGACTCACCGTAGCGGTTATTGTTTCCGGTTGCCATCCATTTAGCCAGCCAAAAAGAGTTGATCTCCGAATGCAACGTAACAGGGAGGAGAGTAAAGATGGAAAGCTCCTAAAACTTGGTTCCATATAACTGCACGGATAATTTGGTGTTTTGTTTTTAGTGAAAAACAATATTAACCTTGTAGTTGAAAAAGGAGCCTCATACAATGACATTTCCTCCTATTCGGAGATCGACTATTTTTGACTTATTTGATTTTTGATGGCGGATAGCATAAACAAAAACTGCTAAAGTGAGTTGTTCAAAACTTTTTCTTTTACTAAACTCTATGTACACAAACAATGTTCTCAATGCTCGAGTTCATGTGTAGAGCCCCTGGTGATACTGCAATACTTAAATGTTGTGTCAAGCCTTCTTAGTATTTTAAAAATGTTGATTGAGATGCTATCATAGTAGTGCGACTGGGCACTTTAAAACTTGCCTGGTTTCAGCCTCATGTGTTATAACAGGAGGATAGCACGGTGTAGGCATCAGCGATTGTTTTAGTTTTCCTCGCTACTGACAGTACTCCAAATGTACAAATCGAGCTACGCTTTGAAATCGACAGGAATTCTCCTTTAAATCTGATTTAAATGGAATTAAGCAGAACGTAAATGTAAGAGGTGAGTTTGTCTAGAAATATAACAAAGCATGAACTTTGAAGGTCTACACCGGTTTAAATAGAATAAACAAAGTGATGGGCTGAGTGACTGCCTGTACTGAGATTCAAACTCTGCTTATTAAGTGCAGATCAGACTTGTCTGTTTTTTTAACATTCATAGACACAGGGACAATTAAACGCAAAATAAACACAAATGATTAGTTTTCTTTAACGCAACACACACACACAACGTTTGAGGGTCACTCCTCAAAACATCATCATTTACAATTATGACCTGAGCCAGCATGACTTCTTAGCGCACACTTTCATTGCAGTCACAAGTAAGTAACGTCCACAGTAATTAACTAAGAGCCTGCTGGTTTCAGTATGAATTAGTAATGGACTGTCTGACGTAACCCTAAATCTGTCTCTGTTGCAGTCAGCCAATATCTTCAATAAGATTACTGGGGCCTCTACAGGATGTTTTTCGTCTGATTTGAAACTGGGCAGCAAACTGAAAAGGTACATAGGGAGAATTACAGGATGGTAGGGCTGCACGATTATTTTGATCAATATTATGATCATGATTAATTCACGACTATTTGTTGATTTTAACCAAAACACATTTTATTGTCACATCCATTCTACATTCTTCTTATGCTGAAGTTGTATGTTGTATAGACATACAGCTGCAACACATGTAAATGAAAATTAGCTATCTGAAATAAATAGCATGGGATATATATATATATATATTTTTTAAATGTATCTCTGAGAAAGCTCCTTCACTTGTTTTCAACAATAACTGATTAAAAGAGCTAGGGAAAGAGAGGGAGTGCGATGGACGTACTTACAGAGTGACGGCTGACTTGTTATGAATGGGTCTAATACAGTAGTAGATAGTAGATATCCAATACAGGCACGGCTTTACAGAAGAAATGGGCCATGTAACGCAAAATTAAACCATATCCATATAAACAACATTGCAGCGGATGAGAGGACGTTAGGTGCACCGGTGCGACCTAGAGGAAAAATATTACTCGCGCCCTTCAGCCCTGTGAGCTAACAGACACTAAATAGCACTGGTCACTGCTGTTGTCTGAAAAACAACACAGACGGGATAAAATGTTGCGTTTACTGGTAAATTTTGTGACGGACGTATAACTGACTGCTATCTGTTGAATTTCCCTCACGTTACTCTGTCCTCTGTGACTGTCTACATCTAGAAACTGCTGCTGTGCGATGCAGGGAACAACTCTGACTGGCTCATGATCAGACAGTGGTTTACGGAGCGGTAGATTGGCTTTGCAAAAAAACCTGGAGTGTTCTATGAAATAACGCATTTAAAAAAAACGCAAATCACGCAAATTGGATCGTGGGAAGTCAAAATTGTGATCGTGATTAAAATTTGATTAATTGTGCAGCCCTACAGGATGGGATTTGATTTTTTATACCCCATATTTTTGCATAATTTACATTTTTGCAAGATAACAAAAGCACCATTTTCAATCCTCGTTTTGGGGAGAAATCAGCATAGGCTTCGCTATCCCTCTTATTACTAATGACATAGCTGCATTTTGGCTGTGGTTCCCTGTGTGCCCTTTTGAAAGATGTTACTTGCCATTTGCAAAAGCTGTTAGAGGAGGGGAGAAAGGAACAGTTAGTCTGACACAGTGATGAATACCTCCGGTGTTTCTACAGTACAACATCACGCTGCATAATGTGTACAATAGGCCAAAGTGATTGCATTGCCATTATAGTATTTTTTTACTAGACTACCAACAGCAAGCAAGCACTGACTGCATGGAAAGTGATAGAATTCTGCCACTTTTGTTTTTATTGTATTTCCAAGGGCTGAAATGAACTACAAAAGGAGCCACAAATTTTATTCACTCAGCCCCCGTTTTATATTTCAGAAAAGTAATCATGGTGTGTCTCGTGCATCAAAATTAGTCAACTTTTAATATTTAGCCTAGACCACACTCTTTGCCCAAGCTTAACCAAGCCTAAACATAACTATAGAACCACTTAATCGTGCTTTAGTTGCTACAGATAGGTATGGCTACAGTGGAGTGGAACAGAATCAGTGTGAACATGTTGTACCTTTTAAAGAAACATTCATTAATAAGAAAAGCTTTTCAACTACTATAAAAAGAAAACTAAACTGCTCTTGCAAATTAGTAGTAGCCTATAAACATATTTTCAAGGAGATGTATGAGAAAATCATACCTCACTTGCTGCTAAACTAGGCTGCATGCTGGAGAGGACTCAGGAACAGATAGGGAGGGGGGTCTGAGACTGTGAGTTTTGGCAAAGCTTGCCTTGGGTGTTCTCCTGTCACTGGTATTAACTGCAGTGAGAGCCACTTACACTGGTGCAGCCTCAGTGGCACAAGCCAAGATACATACTTCTCCTGTCTTTAGTTTAAGAAAAGGTGATGTTGTTGAAGACATGTGAAATAATGTATTAACTGTCATCTTAATTAAAAAAGCCTCTAGCATGAAGTACAAATTCAGCAGATACAAGACACTGGGTGCAAAGCATGTGGGGCCACATCAGAGGAGAGAACCCTGTGTGAAGCAGCACAAACTACATGCATTTACCAGACAGTTTCCCCTGGGATGAGTCATGCACATCAGGCTTAATATGTAAGAGTCGAACATATGTTTTTCATTTAAAGCCAGCTGAAGTCACAGTGATGCCAATAAGCCAGTTCTGGTGAACTGTAATTTGGATTCTATACATAAAAGAAAGACTGATTGGGGATTTCAAATTGAAAAGAAATTGTGAATAATTCTACCTTTTTCAACTGTTTGTATGTTATTTTTCTGTTAGGCTACATGCTTAAACATAATTACAAAATTGAAAAAATTACATCTAACCATATAGCTGCTTCATTGCTACCTTAACTTATGAAGATATTGTTTTCTCTAATATTTTTGTTTCTATAAACATTAAAACTAACACTACATTACTGTGTTTATGCAAACCCACTAACTGTAAAAAGTGCAGTTGCAAAGCTCGTTTCTTGCAAAGTCTTGTAGTCGTGCAGTGCTGCAGTGTAAATGAATGGAAATCAAATTCCCAAAGGTGTGCCTCAAGAGAATATGACACCTGGACTGATGCCGATTTCCAAAGTGGATGTGAAAACTCTGGATGTATACGTGGAAATGAGAAAGAGAGAGAGGAAGTTGCTGTAATGTTACTCACAGGCACTCAGAGAGATGAACAGGCTCAAACAGGCTCTGGCTAATTACTGGAGTATACTCATCTGGTGATCCCTTTTCCATACAAGCAGCGGCGGGTGTGATTTAACACATGCTAGGTGTGTTTGCATCAACCAAACAATGTTTTTATTGCTCATTTTCAATTAGCGCATAAAGAAAAACCTGAAAGGAAACACCTAAAATTCTCGAAAAAGAGGAAAAGTTAGTGGAGCTTTAAAGCCAAATGAAAAAAAAAAAGTTAGCCAATTAATCATGATAGCCTACTTCCGATTCATTGAAGAGATGAGAAATGGCGGCAGACATCAGATAAGTGGATACTATAAACTTCAAATTAATACACGAAACACGAAATAAAGGATATTATTCTATTTTTCCTAGGTTTGACTGGCGCTGTTTTCAGCGCGTTGCGTCTTCTTCTGCAACCATTTAATGGGCCCCTGTCAGGAGAATTAGCGCCACCTTGTGCTTGTCTTCATGACCCAACTCCTAATGTTAATGGATGGAAACGCACATAGACCGCATTTCTCAAAATCCGGTTAAAAAATATGTGCTACGTTTGAATAGAAACCAGTCTATTGTTGGTAAATGTGTTAATTTAATCATTTAAAGAAAACATTTAAAGTAGCCTAATAAAGGAATGAAGACGGAAAGGTTGTTGTGTGGTTAACACATTTCGTCTTGCCTAATAAAAACCACTCATTGAGTTAGGCTAAAAGTTATATACGGTACTTACTTATCAAAATGACGATGAAGAGATAAGTATTGTAGTTTTTTATATAATCCATAGCTCTTGTTTCCGGCAGGTCCACAGAGAGTCCGTGTATAGTTTTGGCACCTTTACGTCCTCATGAATACATTTACCAACATGCTCGTGAAGCACAAAAACGAAGACACACACACACACTCGCTCTCTGCACAGTGTATTGTAGTTGTTTCTCGAAGTTGCGCAGTTACTCATTCCAGTGATGCTGATGCTGCTGCAGCTCCTAGTGACGACAGCCCCCTCTCTCTCTCTCTCTCTCTCTCTCTCTCAGTCATAAAGGCTCTTGGTCCTAAAGATATTCATTTTCTCAGGCTTCACTCTTCACTTTTATCTTCAGTTTTTGAGTTTTATCTGTGTGCTCCAGCTGAAGGTGGCAGCTTGTCCATAAAGAATAAAGTAAAAACATTAAAACCATTACAATAAACAGCAGAGGCCATAGCGTTAGTATACTGTAGTGGAAGAACCTATTCTTTATTCAGGTAAAAGTAACATAGGTTCTACTTATTCTATTTTTGTAGTGCATTTAACACGTTGCCAGGGCCAACAGATGAACTAGCCTTTTAGGCTCATTCTGAGTTTTTTCTACAGATCATAGCATTACAATGCCAAATAAACAAAATATGTAAATATTCCCATTATTTACAAGTAAAGGTTCTGCATATAATTTACCTAAAATATGTCTTGTACTTGTTTAAGGTACACTTAAAAGTAAAAGAACATATTATTATTTATTTTTGCGTGTTACATTATTTCATATACACTGCACATGCAAGTAGGTTTATTAGGTAGACCTAGCTACACCTATGCAGTCTAATACAACAGTCCTGCAATAAATCACATTGAAGATCATAATGTTCATATTTTGTTAAATGTAAACTAATAAACTGCTCAGACACGTAAACCCACTTTGCCTTTGTGTTGAAGAGGTTTTTCCCCTTTGATGATCAAAGATCACAGTAAACGGCAGTCCTCTGCTTGGTGAACGTGCAAAACTTTATTTTGTAATTTTGCGGCGGGACTTGCTTAAAAATTACATTACATGGGAGTTAAAGATTTGGTGGAAAGCGCTTTGATCTTTATGGGAACTCAGAAAGAATCCTTTAATCAACAAATACATGAACATTAAATCTTGTAATCAGTGGCATGTGTATCGGAAGAATAATATTCAGATTATAATGGATGCGGTGTTCCTGTACATTATTAGTTTACTCACCAACCTCCAGCTATCTGCTGCCTTCAATAAACTCCTGATGTTTATTCCTCTTATGGAATGTTGCAAAGGAGAAATGTATTTTCATTCTTTAAGGCTGAGGTGAGTGAGTTCACAAAACAAGTGTTGAAACAGGTCACTTTCTAACCCAAATGTGCCCACTTGAACATGATTACGATAATTACCCCCCCCACACACACACACACACACACACACACACAAGATTATATCAGCAATAACTGAGATAATTTTTTATTTTTGTGTTTTTGTAAAGCATTTTCAGATATTATCTCTCTCTCTTCAGGAATCGTAAAAGCTCAACGTTTGGACATCCTGATTTCAGCACAAATCTGACAGCAAAAGAGAGTTCCACAAGGTGATCTGGCCACAGTGGTCACAGAGCTGAATAAGAGCAAACCACTGATTGTGATTGCCTGTCTCATATTCTCCACTGAGGTCTCTACCAAACCGGCTGCCATAGCCTCAGCCAAATCTGACCAATGAATTACTTCACATTGCCTCTCTGCTAAATATAATGTTGTGAAGGAGAATTCCACGTGTCTGAATTACAGCCGTGGCTGCTTTTCAGCTTCCAGTGTATCATTTATCAAGGCTTTGAAAGCTGTCCAAAGCAAAGATAAAAACTGCTACCTCTGCTCATCAGTGATTGATGTGCTTTTGTCAGAATCACAAACAGTATAGATTTCTACGTGAAATACAAGAAAATTGTGTCACAGGCCGGTCTGTGAACTCCAGATTCCCTGAGTTTTCTGTTTGTTTTTCCCTGTCAGACTTTCCCTGTGTCTCCTCCCCTGTGTGTGGTTTGTGGTGTGTGTGTGACTTTATCGTCAACAAGTACAAGAAACCAAGCTCTCCAGTCACTCGTCACCAGTTTTTCCACTCACTACGTGGTAAACTCACTAGGCCTTAATTCTCAGTGTCTCAGTCTCTAGTAAGAAACTGAACTTAAATCGTAAATCGTTCGTACTGCTGAATCTTACTGTGTCTCTCCCTTGCCATCTGGCAACATCCAATCCGTCTGGATTGTCACCACTCTAACTTCCATTCACTCTTGGGCTTGCTACTACCAAGAAACAATAAACCTTCTTCAACTTTAACATAGAGTCAATGTTCTGAATCTGCTTCTGGGGTCCACACTAGAGCTTACCGCAACAAATTGTGTCCTATTTCGATAAGTTGGGTTTTTGCAGAAATCCAAGAAGACGTAACGTAAGCCATACTAGAAACTGAAACACATGCAGAGAGTTACATTTTTATCTGTGGTTTTCTTTCTTCACTTATGCTAAACAAAACAATTATAATTGTACAGATATTTTTGGTGCAGGGACGCCAGTGACGTTCCAACCCTGCTGTGTAAAGCATGCAAGTTATAATTATGTATACTGATGTTCATATTGAAGTTCAAGAAAAGCTGGAATAGATTTAAAATGTCATCTTGTCTTTTTACTTGAAGGTAGCCCTGTTTTCTGTTCTCATCATTACCTCAATCACTTTGATGCTGTTGAAAATGTATCACCTTGTTAGGTTGTTGTGTTTTTAAGGTTTGTCTTGTTGCTGTGGTGAATTGGAAAAACAGATAAACAGATCACTGTACTGTAACAGTAGAATGTGTTTTCTCCATATCTAAGACACTAACTGTATCAGCTCTATTAACTATTTCAGTTTCAGCACCACAAAACCACAGAGCAGGAGCTTTTTTTCTAGATTTACCATTCAGTACCCTTTTCCTAGCTATATAGACCAGAATGCAATGTAACTTGCAAGTTATTGCAGGTGTTCTTTACACCTATATGCACTTCATAAGTTGGAAACACAGGAAATCCCAAGCTAAAACAGAAGTAAAGCAGGGAAGCCAGGAGGAGGTCAATAACCGCTGGAATGCACATAAACAAACTGAAGATAATTATGTAAGATTATGCAGTGGTGGGAGAGTTAAGAAGTAATGCTGACAGTATCATAGAAACCAAAAGCAACATAGCCTCTAAATTCATTGGGGTTACTAACCGACCAAACACTAACAGTGTATCAAAAAGTTAAAGCAGCTATAAAATCTATATTTTTATAATAATAATGGATCTATGACGGTTGCTGGCATGAAGCAGGCAAAAAACCCAAAGCACAACTTGAGAAACAACAAATTAAGGCACAGCAGGAAAATGTTTTCATCCAAAAAAAGCTTCAAAAACCCACTGTACACCAAACCCCAACTCTGGTTCTGGTGAACAGAATGGCGCAACTTGTTTGCCATATCAACTTAAAAGTATAATGTGCATTATTTTACTGAAAACAATGTAAAAACTAATACAGTGCTTCACTCTTTAGCTCGCTCAACCACTGCTGCTCTTTCTGTCTATTTTTTACACTGTGAGGCCTATCTCAAGGTCTTTTGCTCAGGTCACTGAAATTAGTCATTTCATGTGGGCATTTAATAATATTCCTCGAACTTCATGCAGGCTGTCCTGGATTTCTGACCATACCTAGTGGCCAAGCTAGAGTTAAGGCAGCTAGCTGTCGTCTTTCCCTCACCATGTTCCCCTGACCTTTGTTTGACTACGAATACCATCTCTCAGGATGATCTCAAATCTAATCATGCAATTCAATTAGAAGAACCTCATTGGCCTCAAGGCTTTGTCTCAGGTCTCATTAAATGACATTTCTTCTTCTGTGAACAGAGTCTGGTTTGTTGGGTGATGGATGACGATATGGTGAGAGAAGTAGAAAAGAAGGGTGTCTTCAATTTAAAAAAAAAAAAGCCCTCAAATATGTCTTTTTCTTCAGGAGGATGATGCATCCATCTGACAGCTGTCAGGTGTTTCATAACTTCAAATATAGAATTTCGGAAGTCTCCTTTAATGTTCAATTTCTGTTGAGAGAGTGTGAGTGAAGGGTTTATTCAAGTGTTGCTGTTACTTTGCGTCCGTCTGTGTTTGTTTGAGACAGAAATTGTATTTCCCCGCTAAGCATGTGGTTTCAAAGATTTCTCTGAGTCACATCTAATTAGCCTGAAGAACAATGCTTTTCTTGTTACCCCATTGAGCATTGCTTGGACAAAACGTCTAAAAACATGGCTTGTCATTTTGAAAAAGATTCCTACCATTTATGGGTTTGAAAGAAATTATCGCTTGTCAAGGGTTAGGGTTACACACTGAGTGAAACAAGCTTTTGTTATTGATCACATTGTCTGCTTTTGTTTAAGCATTGCTACAGGTATGTACTGACCATGAATCTCCATCTTGGCAGTTTATCGTTGAAATGTTATTTCATTTTTCCTCTCTTGCAAGGTCAGAGTTGTGGATAATTTGAACCTTTTGTGGAGCTGCAGAGGATTTGATGTCTTGCTCAAGTGCCTTTTAGACATGCCTGCAAATGCAACTTGAATTGCTTGAGCCTTAGATTGCAAGGATTCAGCCAAATAAATGTGTGCTCCAGTAGGCGCTACATCTGGTTAATTTGATGTAGCTTTAAATGGAATTTAAGTGCCAGACATTGAACATCTAATATTCATGAAGTTATTTACATACTCTACAACATTTGTGCAGCTGATGACATGAGGTGAATACAGTCGGCCTAAATGTTACTACTTACTGTAGCATGATAACTGTATGTTAAACATTTTAGATATTTTTTATGTTAGATGTGATCCAGATACTGTATTTGCGTTACTTTTGTTTTGCTGTGTATCTAAATATGGGATAAAAGTAATGGAGGTGCTAAATGAAGGGGCTCAATCTAATGAGAGTGACTTTTAAAGCTTAATTTAATTATTGACCTATTGTTAATGTGTGACTTACCTCATTTAATCCATTTAGAAGTTTACATTATGCTAAGCCTCTCTTAATGACTTCATTAGCTAACAGCCAGATGTATTAACAGATGTTGTCATGCAGCAGCAAACAAGCATGCAAAACTGTCTGGGTCTGTTGGGTTGTTTCCTCTATCTTTAGTGTGTTTGTCTGCGTGTAAGACGCTTTTGTCTTATCACGGCCCAGAAAGTTCCTCCCCATTTATTGTGTCGCAGTTACTGGAAACAGGTCTCCTGTACAGTACCTCACAGAGTTGGTTTATGGACCAAATTGACAAATGAGTACACACACACAGAGAGATAGAGATAGAGATAGAGATAGAGATAGATAGATAGAGATAGATATATACATAGATATAGATATATAGATATATAGATATAGAGCATAGACTGTATATTGAATATTAACAGTCTATGATATAGAGATATAGATAGATAGAGATGTAGATATAGATATATAGATAGAGATATAGATAGATAGAGATATAGATATATATATATATATATATATATATATATATATATAATAAGGGCGTACTCACACTTGGCCAGTTGCTTTGAACCTTGCCCGAGCACGATTGTCCCCCACCCCACTCCCCCACTGGCCTGCACTCACACTGCAATAAAACATTCAGGACCAAAGTACGCTTATGTCATTACATTGCAGGACTTGCCAACTACAATTCCCATTCATCTGTAAGGTGAGAACCAGACCCGGGCATGTTTATAGGCAGCGATCACACTGATGCGCACCGCGCCAAATTCCATCCAAACCGAACAGTGCCCTGGCCCATCTCTTTCAAGCGGGCCAGAGAACGGATTAGTATAGCGTGCCCAGGCAGATAAGCCATGACAGGCAGAAAACAGCTTACATCTGGCTGCTAGATCAGCCACACTGCTAATCACAACCTTCAGAGAAAGAACAAGAATTCTGAGCTCAGCAGGGAATATTATCACAAGTTCCTCCAGAACTATAAATGTCAAAAAGACAACGCTGATGAATAATAAAATTTCCAGAAGAAGACAATAAGTTCAGTCAGAAACACAATACTATAAGCTTAATTTTGGATCAGTTAAAAGACATATCTTTACGGTCTGTGGATTTGCAAGACATATGCTGTCCTGGAGGTTAAAGGTATATTCCTGTTTGCTGTCCTGCAGACGAGCAAATGTTAAGCTCAGCTCATACTTCAATTTCTGTTAGTTATTACAGGAGGAGGCCTTGGCATAGATGTAAAGTAATTTAGCAGAAGTACAGCATGTTTATGAATGGATTTGTTATTACCTTTACTTGCAGTAGACCACAGTTCTCAGCTGATTAGAATAAAATCCTTTACAGAAATCCACATAATAGGGGTGGCCTCTAGTTCAACCAGTGGGAGTGTTTGCCCCATGTTGGCTGGGTCCTGCAGCGGCCGGGTTCAAGTCCGACCTGCGGCCCTTTGCTGGGTGTTGTCCCCCATCTCTCTCCCCTTTCATGTCTATCCACTATAATAAAGGGAAAAAAGAGATAAAAAAGGATTTTCACATAATAACAGATAAAGGACTCTCATATAGGCACTGGCCTTACATTTCTTTGCTTTACATCTACTGTGTGTCCACATCCAATTTAAATATTTAACATATTGGCACGGGTATTGTGTCTTTTGATATTCCAATAATAACATTCCAGATAGAGCAGCACTGCCACTGTAGAGATTAAAGTCTTTTTCTAATAAAAGGAAATATTTCCAGCAATCCAATTTATCTAAATAATTTCACAAAAATGTCTGTAGGGGAGCGCTTCCAGGACTCAAATAATATAGTTCATATTTATAGTTATTGTCTCAGCTGGGAACTTTGTTGTACTGTGAGATTAACAAAACAATGGCAAGAAAAGTACACTTAATTTAAATTTAGACACAAAACTTACAAAGTAAAACATGATAAAAGGTTACATTACTAAGAGGTAAGCTTTGAAATGAATACACAAAACACACAAACATGCACATAAGATTGTGAACTTTAATCTGAATGATACGGAGCCCCCAAAGAGACATGGGGAATTATTACTTTTTATCATCCTAATGTTAAAGGAGAATTCTGGTCGATTCCAAAACGTATCTTTGTTGTTTGAAAATTTGGACTGCTGTCAGTAGAGAGAAAAACGAAAACAATCGGTGCGGAGTTATCTTCCTGGTAGTGTTAGCACCCAACAGGTTTAAACTGTTGTCTCAACACCGGAACTTAACAGAGCTAAATTAGCACCGCTTTCATGCCTTTCTTTAACATCAACTGCAGTCAAATTCACTGTGTTCACTCGGGAAGGAATCACTGCACGTGGGTAGGCACTTGTAATGACATTTTAAACATGTTTAAAATGTGCCCTGTTTAAGCCTGTTGGGTGCTAACTCTTAACGATTGTTTTCATTTTTCTTTCTACTAACAGCACTCCAAATTTACAAAAACAAAGCTAACAGTAACCTTATCATCTTTAAGGTGGTTCATGACACTATTAGGTACATTTTGTATTCAGAAGAATACCTCCTCCTCGGCAGCCATTCTGACTGGTATTCAGATTGGTTTCTCCTGAGTACAAGATACTTTTGCACATCAGAAAGTATCTCACGATCACAAGAAGGTTTCTTGTGGGCACCAGAAAAAAAGAAACATGTCACTTTAGGGGCTCCGTAAAAACTCTGTAAAACATGTAGAAATAAATGAAAAGTTGTCACTAATAGGTTTCAGTTGTATTCAGTTGATCCAAATGATAAAAAGTGAAAACTTTGCTGAATCTAATTTTTTAATAAAGCATACCTGTATCAAAGACACGTAATCAGCTGACAGTAACCTTATACCCTGCCACAACAGTGTGATTTTAAATGGTTTAATGAAATGAGGTCACCTGTTTAGGCCAAATCCGTCTCTAGAGTAGAGTTACCCAAGCCAATTACAGGCCGCAGTCACCTGGATAAGGAGAGATGAGAGGAAGAGGGGTATAGACGGAATTGAACAAGAGGGGATGACTTAATGCTGGTAACACACATTATTCCTTCTGCCACACTTGATTGAGTGGCTTCTAGAGTGTAACTACAGGATTCTTCCCAACACCTTGATTGCTGCCAAAATCAAGTGTGAAGTGGTGGTCTCACACTCTTCAGATTGAATTGTCAGACAGAAATAAAGTAACCTCTCAATTCCTGACACTCAACAGAAAAGAAAACAAGGCTTAGAGTCGGCATTGAATTGTGTAAAGGCTCTGTCTCTAGACAGACAGTAGACACTCTAGTAGACACAGAGCACGCTATTGTCAGTCCTTGTTTTCATCAGAGAGTGTTGATAGTAGTCAAGAAGGATCGTTGTTGTCATTACTCGCTAAAAGGAAGAAAATAAGGTGGCTAGTAATAAGATACTGGCGTTGTCTGCTCCGGTTTACTCATGCACTGATTCGCTAATCAAGGGCCAGCACTCCGCCAATCTGATTGGTCATCGAGTCTGACTGCCGGTGGCCGATTCAACAAGTCAAATGCCAACTGACGACGGCGTGGAACACACCAGACTCGAGTCTCTGACCTCGCCAGATAATCGAGTTGGTGTGTCAGAGCCTTAAGACAGGGTTTAACTGATCTGAGGAGCTTAAGCAGGGGCACGTACAGACCACGTACCACTTTGCAAAAAAGCAGCTTTATTGATCTCAGACCAGGTTTCACTTCAAGCTCCAAGCGGCCCACTTCAAGACAGAGTGCTTCAGATAAAGTAGGATAACGAAGGAGCTGACAAATAATTAGAGAGAGAAACAGACAGACGGTGTGCTGTGTAACCCATCTGTGAGTCTCTTCAGTAATAGGAGAGCAGTCATAAATCTCCCAGTAGTGGACAGGGTTCAACCACCATTGTATCAAAAATTATGCCAATAAGAATTTAAAGCTCTATTTTGATCCTTTTAACTTTTGTTTTAGCATAATTTGTTAAAGATGGCATCATAACTTTACAAATTAAAACAAGATAAGTTTACATGGTCCAGATTTTCATGATCCAATTATTTCCCAATATAACCAGAAGAGATTTTTGAAGATGTTACCTCCGTCTCAGGTGATATTTTTTTAATGATGCCCTGTAAAATCCATCAAAATAGGAAAAACAAGGGGTGTGAGACAGTGATTTTCTGCAGTGCTTACAGCCTCACAGTCACCTATTTGTCAATAAAAAACATCTACCCCCCATTGAGCATTACATTTTTTTTTATTCGAAGCTCAAGGTGACTGACTATGATTGAAAAGTGTTCATCTTTTGTCACAGTTTAAGGAAGGAGAACCCAAAAGCAGAGACAGAGCAGGCAGGAGGGAACTTCAACAAAAACCTTTATTTTACAATCCAAATGAAGAAACGCAGGAGCAGACAAAGTCCAAAAACAGGGAATCCAAAATATCAAAAATCCAAAGGAACAAAACAGGTCTCAGCCAGGCAAAAAGCAGGAAAACATCACAGGGGATTGTTCACTGGGAAATAAGGTAAAGGTCACAGGAACACTTCAGTAAAACAGCAATGCAGACAAACAAGACGACACCACATGACACACTGACTGGCAAACAGGCAAAACGATCTGACACAAGACAAAAGGAACACAGGGGTTAAATACATGAGGTAATGAGGTAACAGGGAACAGGTGAGACATCAGGTGAATCACATTAGGCTCACAAAGCAAAGCTGGACAGGACTAGACAATACAGGAAACCAGACTACCAACATAAAACAGGAAATAGGACAAACAGACACTCAAAACCAGGGAGAAACCAGGACGAAAACACGAGGAGGCCAAAGAAAGGAAAAACATCTTTACCCTGATCTTGTACAGCTTCTGTAAAATTCTCTGTTGTTAATATGCAAACTAGATGTTAGGGGTGCAAAATATATTGACTCAATATCATAATATATCGAAAGTGTCGCAATAAGTATGCATTATTTTGATTATTATGTGGAGTACTGCATCCCGTCTGTTGGCTGTGTGGCTTAGTTGTGTTCGATTTAGAGGCCGCTTGAAATGCTATAATGATGATCATGATGTTTCATTGGCCAGCTACCGTGCCACTTGCACTTGTCCATTATTTGACAAAACCTATGTAGTGCACCACGTTTGTGCATAATTCAAGAGAGTGACGGTGTAAGTGAAGAAATTGATAGATATAACAAAACAGAATGAAGCAGAGAAGTGAAAGAAAAATTGTGTCCTGTTCTCTTTATTCATATATTTTATACTGTACAACCAGTGTAACATGTCCTGTTCTGTAGACATGGTCATTAATCATTTATTCATGTGGTACCAGTCCATCGTGCAACCCTACTAGATGTCTTTACAAATTTAAGGGTTATTAAACAACCTGTGTCCGGTTTTACCTTTGACATCTAGATATCTTCTAGTCTGTCAACTGTGTAACGAGACGTTTACTAAAAAACAAGACAAACAGTTGTATTGATGGTGCCCTAAATGTGAAGCCTGTCTATCTCTCTTGCAGAAATGTATTAAACCAATATCACAGATGCTCATGGTGTAGTAAATACTATAAAAATATTTGTAAATTTTACAATCATTCACCAAAAGAACCAAGCAAGCCTGCCTTATTGCACAATCAAAATATTCTTAAAAACTTGCCATTTTTAGCGGTGGTTGCTAACTTGGATGTTGTTGTTTCCTGTAGGAATGGATTTTAAAACGTGACAGAAAGGGAAAGACAAAGCCTGACGCACTGGATGTCAGGCTATAACTTATTGATATACAATAAGTATCACTATCTTTTTCTGCAAATCAGAAAGATATATGCTTGCTGCTGTTAGTGTAAGTAACTTGATGGGAGAATTTTGTGTCTGGACAACTTGCGTGCCCTAAAGCTGCAGTAGACTGATGTCTTCAGAGCACCTGCCGTTGATTTTAAACCGTCCCTGGATAACTATAACATGGATGCCTGAGAACCTTCCACCAAGTATCATGAAAATCGGGCCAGTAGTTTTTCCGTAATCCTGTTGACAGACAACAAAACAGACAAACCAAGCCAAAAACATAACCTCCTTGGTGGAGAAACACTTGTTGAGGATTCTGGTCATGGCTTGGATTTGTTTCGATCTTTACACCCTGCTTTAGCCTCTCCACAGACCTAAAGCTAGTATTTCCAGCTTACCAGACTCACAAACCAACAAAGTGCTTCATGGTCAATAGGAAACTCACTGATGTTCACAGTCAGCTTTTAGCATAATTGCCATAATTAAAAACAGGTCAAATAAACTCACTGACCTGTTAGAGCCTCTGCCATTTGCAACAAACAGCTCCATTAAAAGAAATCAATGGTAAGCCAAACAGGCGCTTCACTGCTTCATTTAAGGTTCTTCTAACCTCACCAATGTGAATTTGGCTGTGCCATACAAGCCATACTTTTCTACCGCAGAAAGAATTTATAATGCATAAGAAACACTGTTCTTCTTTTTATTTTGTATTGCACATGGTGGTCAAGGAATACAGTGTACACACACCCATGCACGCACGCACACACAATACCGCCTGCTGAAAACAACAAATTAGAGAAAAGAAACAATGTAATGTAACTGCACTTGGATGTAAGTATTACTGTTACATCAACAGCGCAATTGTGTGAAATTTGTGTTTACTGTTAATTACCAAACATTAGCACTTTACTGTAACATACTAAGCTAAGACAATGCTTTATATCTGCTTAGCATCAGCATGTTAGCATTATCATTACAGTATGAGCAGGTTAGCATGCTGTTGTTAGCATTTAGCTCAAAGCCCCACTGTGCCAAAGTACAGCCTCACGGAACTGCTAGCATAGTAGACTTATTTCCTTGTGTAATCATAATGACCTGATAAAAATATTTTAGTGGCAATTACTCAAATACAACAACCCAATAAAGGAGAAATGAAAAGTGTGATTTTGTTTCAGTAACCATTTGTGAAAGGGAAGCACACAAGGACACCTTTTTATAATATGTGGAAGGGCCAAAATGCCTGAAAACTCAGGGACAGTGAATAAAAATGCAAAATAAATATGGTTAGAAACAAGCTGCTGTGTTCAGCATGAGTGCAGTAATGTGATGAAAGCCAGTCAAAATAAAAACAATTTCTACAGAAAATGTGTACACCATCAATATCCAGAAGAAACAACTCTGCTGCAATGTGTTTCCTCACAAGGGACGCTGATGATTTATTAGCAGTCCTCAAACTGTAGTCATACAATGTGATTTAATGACAACAAGTTGGAAAAATATGTTAACAATTAGGCCACTGTTCATAAAAAAATCATGTCCAGGCACTTCAGGTTAGATCGCTGTTATTGAAACTAACACAGAGATTATAAACAGAGTCCAGATGTGAAGAACACATATTGAATATGTAAGCTGTAAGCTGTATTTCAGTATGAGGTAGAAATTCCCATGGAAACCTAATAGCCAAAAGAAAATGACAAAGAAGAGTGCTCACCTGCAGTGCTTGAATGTCTGTGGAGGAGAGGATCTTTGGGCTGCAAAGTGCTGCTGGGCATCATGGCAGAAAGTGCAAGTTGCTTATTTAAACAATGGTTGCTGATGAGCAAAAAACTAGAATCCTCCAAAAACAGAAACGGGTCATAAATTGAAGACACTCAACAATAGTTCGGGACCACAACAAAAACTGGAGGGATGTTGTGCGAGTAAAATTGCAGTATTGTGTGTAACAGTATTTTTGGACAAACAGCTCCGGTCAGACAGATAAGCAAAGACTAGCAGAAATCACAGCACATGCTTTGCATCAATCATAACAACTTTTACATAAAATTGCATGTTTTTTCAAATCTAATTTTGATGCTGCTGTCTAATTGTTACAACCTCGGATACATTGCATTATATTGTGCTTAAAAACTGAATTAAATATGTTTAGGTTATACACCACTGACCCGTTTGTGTTTGCATGCAACAGTTTGTATTGTAACATTGGAGCCAAAAGAGTGCAGTGTAGGTACTAAAGAGATGCTGACTGTTTTTTTATCCATTAAAGGTAGCGATGTGGTAATGGAAATGATAATGATTGCTCTAAATAAAGGCTGAAAAACAGAATTAAATCCATGCTTTAACGTTACTTTTACTGAATCACACGCACTTGCAGATTGGCCGTCATAACATGCTGGGTGGGTGCAACTGAACAACCATCACTGAGAGTAACTGCAAAGCTGCATTCTTCAACCAGTTGTTGTCGACTAAAACAAGACTAAAACTAATAAGGATACAAAGAACTTAAATGTGACTAAAATGAGTACACATTTTCTTCTAAAGATTAAATCTAGTTACAGTAAATCTATTTAAACAGCACAGTTCAAGTCCGGCATTCAAATGTTTACTTGGAATGAAAGAGAGATATTATCAGCACGATGTACATAGATTTACTGTTCAATGTAGAGCTTTCAATGCTAATATAATGCTGGATAGTACGCTATAATAAATAATAATACATCATATTTTACTTGTGATATTTTGTGAGTAAAATGTGAATTTGCAATGTAAAGTAAAGTAACATTTCTCTATCAGGTAAAAGTACTAGTACAATACTTTCCTCTGAAGAACACAGTAAGTCAGTAAGTCAGTAGTAAACAGTTGAGTTGCATATTAAGTGTGTTGTGGGCAGCAATACTACAGGCCAAACAATCATTAGTAAGCAAATTCAGTGTTATAGTTGTTCCATTAGAAATCTCAATTTATACTGGATCAATGAATCCCTCACCACACTAACCACACTAGTGACATATTCTGTGACCTATGAACCAATTCATACAGTACAGATGTGTTTTAAGAGTTTGTGTTTGTTTTGTTTGAGCTGCCAGCTGTGGTTTGTATTTGATGTGGTCTATGCATGCCGTTACTAATGACCAGATGCTGGGAATCTGAGGTTAAACTGGTTTGAATATTGCTTTTCACACTGTGTTCACATTTTTGTGTTTAAGCTTACACAGATGACCTGCAGACATGAAAAACTCAACCTTTAGGCATAATCCTGTATGCACAGTACACCGTTTTTTTCAAATTGATTTAGTACAGTTGGGGTTCTGGATTAGTGGAGCCAGTGTATCATCTCCCATCTCTCTGCCTATCACAGGAATGCAAAGTACATGCATGGTCAGTGTGTGTGCAGGTTGTTGGTGGAGCAGATGTGAGCGGGGGAAGGTGTGGCCCGCTGGTGACGTAATCTCTCTTGTTGTTGTTGTTGTTGTTGTTGTTGTTGTTTCCGGGGGTGTTGAGTGAAAGCTCAGTTTTCTGACACTTGCAACACATCTGTATGTTTTGAACGGTTTAAAAACCGGTTAATGTCTTAAACCTTACTATTGTCTACAAGTGGAACATTACAGTAAGCCTGTATATAGAACTATGAATAAATGGACCACAGAATCCAAAGTACAGCGGTTTATTTTGCCCACAAAACGTGCCAAAATAAGTTACATTATTATTTTTGTAAATATGTTACATTCCATTCCATGAAAATTATATCTATGAGCCTATCTCATCTTTTTTAAATTGGTATTATAAATTGGTATCATAAACAGTTACACTGTCTTCCTTTCTAAAGTTTTATCCGCGTGAACCTACCTTGAACCACTCCTCCTTCCTTTGGTGCCTCTTTCTTATCTGTCTAGTCCAGAAATTGACAAAGGTGAACAAACTTTTTGTTGAAGAGGAACGCATTGGAACAGAAGTTCCCAGATTTTGTGTACACCATAGCTCTCTAAAGAGCTTCATAATGTTCCACATGTTCATTTGAACGGATTATAAAGTGGGTGTAATTTAACACTATTAATTATATAAGGTCAATATTGCTACAATTGTTTTCATACCAAAAATGTGATCAT
The DNA here is from genome assembly GCA_013375575.1 of Percina caprodes. NCBI lineage: Eukaryota > Metazoa > Chordata > Actinopteri > Perciformes > Percidae > Percina > Percina caprodes. Next base: position 3,776,812 of record JABXJD010000013.1, read on the forward strand.
GGAATTGTTTATGTTCAGATTCAGTTGCCTTTATTCAGTACATTAAACATGAAGTGGCAGGTGTTTTACTATTTTGATAGTTTTTACAAAGTCTCAAATGCAGCTGGTGTTACATTTATTGTTACACCTGACTCAGGTCAGTGGAATATGTGTCCAGTGCAGTTATCTTTGTAATAATTTATTATTTATTGTTATTTTGACAACAAATACAATAGATAGATGCCACCAGATTAGCATCACACCAAATTGTATTCCTATCTTTGTGTTGTTATTTTTAATATATATGGGTATTTATTTAATCTATCATGCTTTGAAAAAACTATTTACTCAAAAGCAAAGGTTTTTATGACTCATTACACAATGATTCAGCTCGCTTAAAGGTGTCTTTAAACAACTCCAAAGTCTCCACACATCACATTTTATGTATTTAACACGTGTACATAGAAAACAACACATCATGGTTTAAGCAAACTACCTAGGTATTTCCCAAAAAAAAAATTTAAAAACAGATATATTTTTAGAAAATGATGTTTGGACATGGGTTAAATTTAAAACAGCTTATTATGTAGGTAGCAAATGGACCTGTTTCACTTGATGCAAAGGTAAGTTTTTGATGCAAAGGTACGTTTTTGTGATTAAAATAAATTTAAAATATTACCCTAACATCTGTTTTCCTGTGTGCGGAAATTTGTTTATGTAGCTGTGACAACAAAACATGTGCATATTAGACTACGTATGACAGCAAAACCACTGAAAATGAAGGAAAGTGTACTGTGTGGAAGTATTTCTACATAGTTGTCAAGGCCGATAGTGATGAACATGTTGGTTGAAATGAAATAAAAATGCGGCCCGAGCCAAACTCTGGTCCTGGATTAGCTACATTGTGGACCTCAGCACTAGTTTGCATGGGGGAAACTATTGAATCCTAAAGTAACATACCAAGTGCTGAAGTCATTAATGGGGATAGTCCCAGACCAGACTGTCCACAAAGAGAGACGAAAGTGTTATCAACTCTGCATCTAACATCAAGTATGACAGAGACCAAGCCAACCAAAAATATCAAAGTAATGGCCCGTTATAAGGCTTAATAACGGTAATGTAATCTTTGGATTTCAAATTGTAATTGTAAGTATTTTTGTTCAGTTATTGGCCAGCTCCGTGTATTGATTTTAATTTTTTTAATCAGCTATATTCGCCAATCTTTTCACCCTAGAAAAGACATAAGTATCTAAAGTATGGGAAATAACTGCAACGAAATACTAGAAACACACTTGGTGGGTCATACATATACCACAAATACACGTACACTAGACACCATCATATTTCAGGTCACAGCCACAAACTCAGTTATCATGGCTAGATTAAAAAAAGTGGGACACTTTTGTTGAAATCCCACAGCAAATTTACTATCTGAGCTGAAGCCACAGGCAGCAGATTTTAGTAATAACTTCAGCAAGTTTTGATCAGCCTGAACTCCATTTCCTTACAGATGTCTCCTCCTATGGACTCCACAGGAGAGGAAAGAAATCCCTGGACATGCATTATGTCTACTCTGTATCTGTTATCTAAGATCCAGTATGGAGAAGTCGTGTCTTGCTGTGTCAGCTTCATGTCAGGAGGTAGGAGGAAGGAAAAAAGAGGATTTTGGTCCAAGAGGAAACAAAGAACCTCACCCAGCTCCGCCGAAATAGGAACCTGTACTCAGGTATTTTTCAAAAGAACATCTTCGGCTGCATTTTTTACATAGACGAGGCAGTACAACTGTAGCTGGTGTTATTAATGAATTCTCTTTTATCTGCATTTCAATGTCTGATGTTTATTTGAGGGTGATGGAGAGCTACAGTTATAAATAAGCACAGTGTTATTCTTTTGCAGGTCCATCACTCCACTTAGTGTCTGGAGATCACTTGCTCAATGATGATTTATGATCCCTTTGTATCTGGCAAAATCACCAATGAAGGATGTGAAAGCAATACCTTGAGATTCCTCTTGAGAAGAACTCAAGCCAAATATATTTGGACATGCATTTATCACTATGTCCTCTTATCCTTACATGACTAGGTATTCTAATCTGCTTTAGGTTTAGTCAAATATAGTTCTATAGGAGCACCTTGGCAGCCGAGTATTTACAGCGCAAATATAACCACAACCCAGGTTAGATTCTAGCCTTGTACATGGCTATAACTTTAGCCTGATATTAAATCCCCATAGACTTTGAAGGCTGATAACGAGGAACCCATATATATATATATATATATATATATATATATATATATATATATATATATATATATATATATATATATATTTACTGTGAAATAACTGAAAACATATACGTCTTATATTCTTGTTTTTTTCAAAGTAGCCACCATTTGCTCTGATTACTGCTTTGCACACTCTTGGCATTCTCTTGATGAGCTTGAAATTGTTTCCCAACAGCCTTGAAGGAGTTCCCAGAGATGATCAGCACTTGTTGGCCCTTTTGCCTTCACTCTGCGGTCCAGCTCTCCCCAAACCATCTTGATTGGGTTCAGGTCCGGTGACTGTGGAGGCGCAGCACTCCATCACTCTATTTCTTGGTCAAATAGCCCTTACACAGCCTGGAGGTGTGTTTGGGGTCATTGTCCTGTTGAAAAATAGATGATGGTCCAACTAAACGCAAACCGGATGGGATGGCATCCCACTGCAGGATGCTGTGTTAGCCATGCTGGTTCAGTATGCCTTCGATTTTGAATAAATCCATAACAGTGTCACCAGCAAAGCACCCCCACACCTCCTCCTCCATGCTTCACGGTGGGAACCAGTCATGTAGAATCCATCCTGTCACCTTTTCTCCGTCGCACAAAGACACGGTGGTTGGAACCAAAGATCTCAAACTTGGACTCATCAGACCAAAGCCCAGATTTCCACTGGTCTAATGTCCATTCCTTGCGTTTCTTGGCCCAAACAAATCTCTTCTGCATGTTGCCTCTCCTTAGCAATGGTTTCCTAGCTGCTATTTGACCATGAAGGCCTGATTCACGCAGTCTACTCTTAACAGTTGTTCTAGAGATGTGTCTGCTGCTAGAACTCTGTGTGGTATTCATCTGGTCTCTAATCTGAGCTGCTGTTAACTTGCGATTTCTGAGGCTGGTGACTCAGATGAACTAATCCTCAGCAGCAGAGGTCTTCCTTTCCTGGCGCTATCAA